>JAQGCM010002516.1:0-11035 GCA_034699705.1 Hymenaphorura dentifera
CCAAGAAGAACTGGGGCCCAACGAACATCCTTGCAAATTGTCAAGTGAATTGGTCAAACTTTGCGACCGCTAGAGTGCTGACGGACAGACGAGAAGACTGTATAGCATGGCACTTCGTGCATGCAATAAAATGAGCAAATAGGGAACGTCTCACTGTCCAAGTCCAGTCATTGGCAAAAAAATAATCAAAAATTCGAGACACGAATTGTCCACTCGAGTAGCTCTGGAAATAAGTTGATTTCATTTGTTCTGTTAAAGCTTTTCTACTCTGTACAGTGTAAAGCAGAAGGCAATGCTTTGGCACCATATTGGACGATATTCTTGTTCACATTTTGAGAGAGTGGCAAAAACCACATCGTTTTTCGTTGGCGGATGGAATTCGTACTTCATACTACGTAGGTCATTGTGCGTAAATGTTCATACATACATTGTACATACGTACGGAAAGAGTCAGGGCAGTGTTGTTGTTAAGATTGGATGTAAATGGGATCACAAGAGACCAATTTCCTGGAAGAAGAGTGACCCCGTTCAATGTCGGAAACTCTGAACAATAAAAGACTCAATGAGAAGGTCTTGAGAAAACTCGGCTACTACAATATATTGTGTCGGCTCCAAGACATGACATTATATACAGCAATGCTGCAAATTTGGCAAAACCTCGCCTGCCGGCCCTTCATTCCGCTCCAACCACAAACGAATAAACTGGAGACACATCCATTCACGAACAGAATGACAAGGACCAAGAGCAGAAGCAATAGCAAGTGCTGGCGCTGGCAGAGGCAGAGCGAGCGACCACACACAATGACAATGCCTTAGAATAGTAGTAGTTGTAGTCTTGCCCATAATAAGAAGGCAGGCTTGGGAATTGGGACAACTTTCCTCGTACGTAGTAATGTACAGGGGGACTCAACGAAATCTCCTCTCGAATTTCTACTCATAAGACTATGTATGTATGCAACGCAATAAATAGACAGATCTTGTTTTGGCTTATTCTCTTAAAAAGCGACGACGACGACATAACCACCACCAAATGCGAAGCGAGTGTGGGGTTAAAATGGGATGCACTTGCACAATGATCTGGAATATTTTAGTGAGAACTTGAACGAAGGGTTGAAGAGAGTGGTGAACCTCCCTTAAACAGGTTCGTAAATATCAAAAACAAGAAGTGAAGTGAAGTGATGCAGGAAAGTCTTGGAGGGTCTTTTGGAGAAGACCTCGGAGCTGTGAGCACGTTAAGAATGTGCCCTTGGGAGTCATTCCGTGGCCCAATGTCATATATGTTATGAAGATATGTTCTCAACGGGCTTAATTACACCAAAACCATTTTAATAGTCAAAGTTCGCCTACGTCGTCGTCGACAACGAGCAAGCAGACTTGTTTGCTTTAGAAATCTCTGAAAGCAGAGAATCTCAGAAGATACGGTAAGAGAGAATTACGACGATAGCTCCAAAGTTATCATTTATCCCAAACGACAAAACTCTCAATCTTTCGATTCTTACATGCATGGTTCTTGTCCTGTGCCAAACCTGAAGAATTATGACAATTATTAAAATTTCTTCTCTCCAAAGGTAACATTAAGGAAAATCAAATAATAATAAATTAGGCAGCTTTTTTGTATTGTTTTATCTGCAGGGCTTCTCCTCTTTTCTATGAATGCGAATGTTGTTTTGGGCATGATGAGCAGGAATGATTGTCCTCGAGGCTTCATTAGATAGTTTTCAACTTTAAGTGAAAAAATTTCTACGCATTAATGATGCTTTACTTGAAGTGTGTATTTGTGATGTGTTCGTCGATCCTATGATTTGCACGTGCATAATTTTCAGTATTGCTGGAGCAGCAGGTGTAGTATTAGTGCTTAAATTGCAATTGCTAACATGCAAATGGCATTCTTTCAAAAACACAGAACCTTATCCTAAAAACACACAATTAAATTCTTGTATGCAAAAGCTGTGCGACTGGATATTTAAATAATTTCTCATTGCGATTTGTCATTGGGATTCTTCAACAAATGTGATTATAAATTGCAGTTTGACATCCAAATGAATCCTTGTCACTGCTCATGAATATGCGTAATTGTTTAATTTATTCAAAGTATTGGGAAAACCCTAAAATATTTAAATCACTTGAGACTTGATTCGTCCAAATTTATTGCATTGCATAAACACACTAAGCAATAACTTCATTTTAAATTGGATCTGACTTATGATTGCACTCCGTTTTAACCGCTCAAAAAACATGCGTATGCATGATATAAGGTCAAATGCTGCAAACTGCTAACTGCAAACTCATGTGAAAATGACAGAAGTTTTGGTTTATGGGAAAGACATGCTTGCAGATCATTAATATGAAGTTAGAAGAACCGCTGAATGTTCTCTTCATTCTCATTTAGTAACTCTGGCCCTAAATCCAAAAGCATTAACCTGCTGGACTTGGCCTGATAAATAAGACATGGATGATGGTAAACAACAAGCACGCAAAACGCAAGCCCAGCACTAATGTTGTAATTTAAATCTGGGAAAATCATTCTAAATTGTGGTGTAGTGCCATTAACTCGTGCGAGCAGAGGAGTGGGACTTCATAAGTCATAACTACAACATCATGTACTACGACTACTGATACTACTGAAGACAGGGCAGCGCAGAACTGATCCCAAAAGGTTGCCCAAAGCACTGCACTGCTACTGCTGGCTGACTACTGACTCGCAATATGCAATGTTGAATTGGTTCACTGATTCCGACTTGAGAATTATACTAATAGCAATTTGGTTGGAAGTCGTTGAGGATATGAGTGAGATTCTTCCTGATGAATATGAATCTGTAGAGAAACATCTCTAGCTGCAAACCCATGGCCAACCGAACCTCTCATACGTCATAGTAAATCTATGTGGAAACACATTAAGAGGCAAAATTGGCTCATAAATATTGAGTCTTAATTTTCTTATTTATGGCACACGACAAATAGCTTCTGATAATTAAGAATTATGGCCAAGGGTAAGCACTGTACAGCACAGCACAGCACAGTAGCTGGTTCTCATTCTACGCGTACGTTTAGTGAACATTCAACGTTACATTACATTTGAAAATTTTTGGCCGGCTCACCTCACTCACTCACTTACTCATTCGCTCACTGCGCTTCTGGGTCGGGTCGGGTCGTTCAGATTTCCATTTGGTTTTGTTGAACAAGTCTTTAGCGTTCATTTATGCTGAACAACATTTTGGGGTTGTGCTATAAAATTAAAATGAAGAAAGGCGAGAGAGAGGATTGTGCTCAAAACCTCCTTCTTCTCCAGAGTCTCATCTCATCTCAACTCTCTTATACACTGCATGCGTTTAAACATTCTACGCACTTGGAGCAAACATGAATTTGAACACATGAATTCTACGCACTTGGAGCGGACTACTTATGTAGCAATATCCTCAGTAATAATCTCCGACATTTCATTCCATAATTCCCATCTAATGTGTCGGCTCAACCTCAAACCCACTTTGTTATATTTATTACACCGAGTGCGAGTGTGAGTTCGACTCTAACTCCAACTACTAAGTAATATTATGTGTGGTTGGCCTCGTTGGTTGGTGGGTTCGTGTGAACAGATAAGAATTAAAGGGAGTGGCTATTGCCAAACCCCTCGTGCTCTCTCTTGCTCTGGTTGGTAATAAAATCAAATGACAATAATGACATTGATCTGAAATACTTATCCGGACCTTCCCAATTATGCAAATAGGAATGCCCTAAATCATATTTTACGACCTCAAACAAACTAGGAGTACTACAACAAAAACAAGTCATTCATTTCTCAAACTAAGCTAAGCTGTGGTTATGACTAGTCTACTCAAATCAAATTGAATCTCTAGTTTTGGTGAAAGTATTATTTCATTTATGAGACCATTTGATTCATGAAATGCATGGGGTTTGCGTTGCTAGAGCTGGAACTTCAAGAGTCAAATTTATATGCAGGGCTTAACATAACTTGAGGGCAAACACGACAAAATAAGCGTTGTTCCTTGGAGCTCAGAGCACATTTAGTTGTCGGCCGGCTAATTTTTTTATATAATGAATTTCTATTTTTATTCCAACATTCCGTGATTCCACGTGCAAGATTCCTTCCAATCCAAACTCCAGAGCAAAACAAAGGTTTTGAGAGTGCGGAACTTTCCCATTCATTTAGGAATTTGCTGGCTCATGCAAAAACTGTTTGGTTGAAGACTTAGGCGGGCAGGCTACGTACATGTCGACCAAACCAGGCAGGTTCTGTTCATCTGAATTTATATAAAAAAGAGCTCAGCTAGCTCAGAGTAGTACAATAATGCCGGGCCTTATGCAGCAAGCTATGCAGGCAGGCAGACTGGACTGGTTCAAAATAATGGAGTGCTTTCATCTGTTCAACCTGCGATGCGAGCATACAAGATATAAGTGGTACTATTTCCTTGTGGTACCCATGAGAATTGTGCTGCTGGCTGGAAGCTTTTGTTCCACAATAGAAATTCAGTGGCAAGTGGCACTGGCAAGAGAAGAAAAAGTCCATAAGTTAGTAAGTAGGAGGAATGAGAGAGGCTGAATTAGCTGCATTTCTTCGAGTCAAGTCAAGGATACGGACACAAAATACTAGAACAGAGAATAATAAAATGATGTGCTGGGCTTGGGCATGGGTTCCTTCAAGGCTCCAAGCAAAATACTACGTATCGCAAAAGGAGTGCAACACAATGAGCAATTAATCACAGAATGCAGTGCAATGCAGTGCGTTCGTTGCCTTCCTTTTCCCTATTGCTTTTGCTTTTGCTTTTTTGGATTTCCATCCTGTGCTGCTGCTGTTCTCTACAAAAGTTGAGTTGAGTGGGTTGAATTCTCTCTGCTCTCAAACCCTTGAGTCTGAGTCTGAAGCATGAACAAGATTCTTCACTTTTATCATGAAAGCTGCTAAAGCAAAGAAGCTATGCGAAGAGAACGACGACGACAAAGAAGCATAGAACAGAACAGACAGAAAAACTTTCATCCAAAACTCTCCAGTTTTTTTTGTATTATTTCATTATCTCCTTCATCATCATCATTCACCTCATTATCATTATCATCATCTTGTACCTAAAGCTTTTGGGTGAACAATCTTAACAAAATGAAGTGCAGGACCACTACTACTACTACGACTACTTTAAATCATTTTCCTGTCAGATTTATTAACCCACCATCAGCAAGAGAAACCATGCGCAAATTAATATTTATTATTCTTCCTGTTTTCAATCAGAAGCCATGTTTTGTCCCAAAGATGGGTCTGCACTGCTGCGAACGAAGTTTGAATCATTCTCCAATCAAAATTGAAAATAAAATGGTTCAACTGCGAATCGACGTGCCGAAATCTATAATTTAACCTACAAAAGCCTTCTCTTCTCGTCGAATAAACTGTGATGCTATTATAGTGTTGGGTAATTCATCGAGCTCTTGGCTCTGGAATGCCAACAGGGAGAGGGAACGCCGGCAATTAGGGATGCAACTAATTGGAAATTCGAATTCTCAAAGTGCATTCCAACCTATCCCAACGAGTCAGAGCGTTCTTGCAAAGTTCAAATTTTGTTGTTGAGTCGTAGTAAGGGTGATAAATATCAGAGTGAGGATTAAATCTGGCTGGCCTAGTGTTTTAAGGGAGAAGGGCCATCATAAATAAAATGAATAGAGCGAGCAGCCAGCGCGATGAGATTGAGAGGACAGAACAGAGAGAATGAGGAGGATGGTTTGGGTGGTTGGCATTCACGGGAAATGAAATCGTTCGTTCCTTTGGCCCTTCGTTTGTGGAGAAGATTGAATGGGAAAACAAAAGAGGAGCAAATGAGGTTTTGATGAATTGTAGGGAAATGAATAAAGACAAGCAAATGAAAACAAAAGGTCTGTCATGTCTCTTTTCTCTTCGTCGTCCTCTTCAAACCATTCACACACTCCAATCAATGTTTGCAAGTGAGACAAGAACAACTACGGCGACATACATTCTTCAAAACCCAAAGTCCACCGGAGCACAGAAATTTTCCACGTAGTATTCGCGAAAACCAGGGTGAATGTTGAATGCATTTGAACAACGTCAGGAGACGACGGAATAATAAAATGGTCAAATTACCATTATCGAGCATGCAAGTTAGATGAGAGCCAAGTTCTGCTTGTTATAGGGCCATTGCAACAATGCTGCGAAGTCATTTGAAACAATTGCCAGTAATATGGATTACGAAATGTATGGGTCTCGAGTAGAAGTTCTGAAGTGGAACCATAATCTAGCTGGCAACATAGTGAATTGCACATAAATCAAATTTGTCTTGATTTACATTGCAAACTACTCCACCTCCACACAGCAGATATTTTGCTTGGGTGCAATCCCTACTATGAAGAAGATCATCCAAGCAAAGTGTCAACTGAATCCAACCAAAATTGTTAGTCCCACTGTCTACTCTGACAAACTGGGTGACTGTATAGCTTTTGACTTCGTGTCGTGCAAAGGCAAAGTCGAGGCAAAGGCAATGACTCCAGCGACCGTTGTGGCAGTCGGACACTCAAGCTCTCAAAATAAACAGAAACATACAAAATGGTTAAATAATTGAGACAGTACAGCAGCCCTGTAATTAAATCACTCTTCAAAATTGATTGATGATGAAACCTAGATAATAGATTCAGAGTACAAGAGTTGTCTACTCACACACTGCACTCCTCTACGCTCGCTTCTTTCTCCAGCGAATACTCAGAACTCAGGATTTCGCAAACCGCACTCATGCCCATGCATAGTGTATGGTGCAAAGAGTAGATTTTCCGAGAATCTGAAACCGAACTGACTTTGGCAACTAGAATTGGTTTCTCGGAAAACTCTACTTTCCCTTTAGTAGAATTCAACTCACCTGGGGAATTCTGCAATTTCGCTTTCATATTATACACTATAATACTTCGCTTCCTATGCCCAACATGTGCAAGCATTGCTTTCCCCGACTTTCTCTGGAGAAAGTTCCAAAAACCAATGCCATGCAAATTCGCTCAAGTGAATCTTACATGTTCCATTCACCCAGCTGTTCCACTGTCTTAAAACGCACGATGCTCTTCTCTCTCATAGTAATTAGACGATACTCGCGACTCTTATAACAAATTGGAGTCAAGACGTCTACAAATATTTAAATGAATTTTAATGGAAATATTCATCAAAAGCAAACGGACATCCCAGGGTTCCTTGGCTTAAACTTATTTTTGGAGTTCTCTTGAATTGGGGTTTGGGATAATTCATTGCATACAAAATCTATATTTGTTTTTGTACTTGTTTCATCCTTGCAATGCAACGACCATCTTCAATAATACAAAATTGTAGAGCAAGCAAGCATCAAGCAAGCATAATTCGTCTTACCTTTTAGTACTTCCATTACGTCTAGGATTACAAAATACATAAACCAACCTAACTCTAACCAAAGTTGAGTGAGCAGAGCACACGAATAAACACTGAGATAGTTCATACATACATGTATATGTGTGCGGGAGATTGACGCAAAGAGTAGATCGACAGACATTGAACAAAACTGACTTTCTCCTTTATCTTCTTCAGTTTGGATCTGAGGGCTACAGTTTTCCCAGAGAACAGATCCGTAAACATCCAGGCAGTGGATGGAACATGGGCATCCGCTTAAGTACACACACAGTACAGCAGTGCAGTGCATGGTGATCCGTGGAATTCCATTTCTCTCAATCAAAGCAAATAAATATAGAGAATTTGATCGGATTTCATTGGATTCTAGAGCACACTCTGCTCTGCTGGCTGGGGAGTGAGCACGTCGAGTTCGACTCGACTCGACTCGACTCTAGTCTTTCATTTCATTTCCCACACTGAACTCACTGAAGTGAGGGCGATGGCGATGTGCCTGCTTGCTTTGTTTTACTAGCTGGTTTTACCAAAATTCCCGTCCTAGCCAGCGTTCATGTGGTGGTGGAGTCCTCGTGCACTGCACGTTCTACATTGACATTATAATCAGTATCTGGGCTTGAGGAACGAACCCATGTCAGTGTTCTATTTTACTCTGTCGGCCCTACAATGTGTACTCTTCGTCGTATGTATGTTATGGAGAGACTTAATGGATTTGGGATTTAGCGAAGAGAGAGAGATGAAATGAAATGAACTAATGGTCAGGCTCCGAACCTCACATTGGCACATTGTTTGGACACTCGTGTTTTTAATCAATCTTCAAGTCAAAGCCGATGGGATGTGAAGCAAAAGAGACTTGTGGGTTTCACTAAGCTATTCTGGACTCCAGTGCAATGTGTATTCCACCACTCCACACATAATTTACGTTTCGGCCTGCCTGTGCTGCTAAGCTTAAGCCTGTCCAGGTTATATACTACCCGGACTGGTATTAGTTTACGTCCATTTACAAGACAGGCCAGGCAGACAGACAGAATGGCCTAGCTTCGATGTTGGAATTCAGTTTTGGGTGGACATACAACGTACAGGAATGGTTCTTATGCAAATGCAAATACCCTGCTAATCTCTGCACAAACAAAAGAGACAGTTAGGCAAAATATTTGCCCATGTTGTACTTACCCGGTAGCCTTGGCTGGCTGGCTAGCTACCGCTACCGGGGAGTCGAGTCCTCTGCCTGCATGTATGCATCTACATGTAGTAGTCAAATTTAAATTGACGCCGAATGCCTTGGGTTGGGTTCCCAGACACTCATTCAATTTCCTAACTCGGATGAGTTGAGTGCAAACATGGAGGGAGAACTACTGCGGACTACGAGGAACGGAGAACGGCGGACATTGTTAGTGAAATGCTTGCACAGAGTAAGCAAATTCTTACTTGTACAAAGCTATTTACAAAGTAAATAGTGTTCATACTAGAAAATAAATGAGTTTGCTTAATTCAAGTAGTTATACATATAAGGTGAACATGGAGCGCGGAGTGAGCTCATGTTCAACATGGAGTTGGACAAAGGACAAGACAGGTAAATGAGAGTGAAAGCTAGAATAGATGTAAACCTATTGTTTCGAACAAATTGAAGTACAAGCCACTCGTTTCTACAGCTCAATTCTGTTGACCACATTTTTGTCGAAACAAAAGACAACTTGAACACTCAATGCCGAGTATGTGGCATGCACTTAATTTGAATGTAACTGGAGCCACAGCAATCCTGAAAGGTTTTCGTATTGATGCAAAGTATGGTCTGGCAGAAAAGTCTCTGAAATATTGATGGATGCAGTGTTGTTTAGTAATTTGTCATGCTGGTGCTGAACCAAAAATTGTGGCTAAAAGTCTTGCAAACGTGCTTTATACAGATAAACATGAATGATTTGAAGAGATACTAATAATTTTTTGAATTTTAGCAAGCATCAAATATCCGTTGTTTTGCAGCTTCTTCATCACAAAAATTCTAACCTCAAGAACTAAAGGCCCCAAAACTGCCTGTTTGCAGTTTTCAAAATTGACATCAGACTCTTATCATTACTCTTTTTGACCTTTTGAAAAATTGTTTACCACTATGAAAATGACAATCTCAGCCAGGAGACGCTATATATGGCAAATTCTACATAATATTTTGTTGTGGCCATTGTGAATTAGAATACGAAATAAGAATGCAGCACCACGTGGAGGAAGTACTTTATCTTCTGACACGCATTGACAATGGCAATGGCAGGCATTACTCTGCGTTTGTTTCATCTGTCTTCTCTTTGGTCTTGGTTTATTTAGCAGATAAGCATCACTTGTATTATTTAAACTAATACAATCTGGAACTACCTCGCCACGGCCGACTATTTAAATAATAGTCATCAGTCAGCTAAATAAATCAATTTATGCTGACTTATGTAATGCATTTCAAACTTAAATAGCCCATGCATGCAGCCTCGTGCGTCGTGCCTGTGCGCAAAATATGTATGTGGATTGTTTTTCTAATGAGATGAGATGAGAACAACGCAACGTCGTCTCAAATTGTCTTTCACGACACGACCTGTCGTTATCGCGTCCAAAGGACAATTGTGGCAATAATTTTTTAAACCCTCACGTTGCGCTGCAAAACAGCTACATCATCTGAGTCAGACCAATTTTTTTTGCCTTAATGCCATGCCACACCGCATGATAAATGCAAATTTGTTAATAATAAAATTAAGTGTCAAACTGTTGACCCTTCCATTCTCTTCACTTCACGTCTACTATGTAAGCATGTACATGTAAATGCTCTGCTCGTCTGCTCTATGATAATTCATTTTTATTGACTCTAAAATACAATTTGTTTTGCAAATGACTGAGTGACTGGTTGAGAGTAGTTTGGCTTGGCCTGGCTTGCCTGAGCTAACCTAAACTAAACTATTTGACGTCGACGTTGATTTATGAGGAAATCGGCTCAGTCCTTCGCCTTGTACATCTTTGTACATCACGACTGATTTTACGGCCCCCGGGTTAACGACATCAAGACTTCATTTCAAGTGCGATTATATTGCATTTTGAGTCACAGTCAGTCTCATCTTTACTGCTAAAATAATTTGTTGACGAAGGTTACTCTTAAATTTTGGACTATGCCAGGGCTAAAGCAACACGCAAACGACAAAAATTCCAAAGTTTATGTACAAAGTAACGTACAACTTTGTACTAAAACATTGACAAAAACAAGGAAACATTCAGAGTCTTAAAGATTTTTTATAACCTTACGCACAGAGTAGCACAGCGTACCAAAAAGCCACCAAGAATTTGTCTTATTCTTGTGAAATAAAACGCCGCCAAGCTGTACCGACGTCACACCATACCACATACGGAATGAACAATGAAGGAAATAATTTTTTTTGAAGATAATTTGTGTGATAAGTGAGGAAATGATTAAATACACGTTTGAGTTTGGTCTGAACGAAAAGTATAAAGTTTGAAATAAAATAAAAAATAATGCAAGAGTCGAACATAATTACTTTAATCGTAGTACAAAGTAGGACCGTCAACTGGAGTACAATGAATGCAACCCACTGTCCTGCCTGGGTCCTGGCAGGAGACAAGAGAAACTCTCATCTCATAAACAACATTAACAACAATGAGTTCTCTCACTTAATG
>JAQGCM010002517.1:0-11031 GCA_034699705.1 Hymenaphorura dentifera
TACGCACATAAAATCAATTTTTGACTTTGAAAACAAATTTATTGGTTCAACATAATAAGTAGTACATATAATAATAATAAAGGCATTTTGTTAATGAAATGACGAGGTTCAAAGCAATGATAATGCAAAATGAATTTGTTGAAATTTTTAATATTTGCAAATGGCCCTGATCTAGCGTCACTTCTGCTTATTCCTTAGCATCTAATTCATGCTCGTGAAGGTCATGAAATCCGACTTTCGGAGCCCGAACTTCACGAACTCCTTCAGCCTCTGATTCCTCAGCGTCTAATTCATGCTCATGAAGGTCATGAAAACCACCTTTTGGAGCCCGAACTTGACGGACTCCATCTACTTGTGAATCCTCAGCATCTAATTCATGTTCATGAAGGTCATGAAATCCAACGTTTGGAGCTCGAACTTCACGAACTTTTCCTGCCTCTGAGTCCTCGGCGTCTAATTCATGTTCATGAAGGTCGTGAAAGCCAGCTTGTCTCACATTGCGGGAACCTCCCTCCTCTGCTTCGGAGTTTATCTCCTGTTTCGGAGCTCTGGCCACTCGGGAAGCGTCTGCCTCTTTTTCAGGGATAACCTTACTGGCATCATTATTTTCCTGGTGTTCAATTTTGGCAGATCTAACCTCCCTGAGACCCTCGGCAGCAGTGACAACTGTAGCTTTATCACCATTTGGTTCAACAGGAGCTCCATCGATCTGTCAACATTTAGAACAATTTAGTTTTACTCGTTTGACTAATGAGTTCAGGTCTGCAGTGAAAATTGGAAAGGTATTCCGCAAAGAATAATGCCTGGGCTGATTCAGGCTTAAGGGTTAACGTTACCTTCAAAACCGCCATTACGACAAGAGCTACTGCAACGAAAACGATTGTTGACTTCATCTTCTTGAATTGGAAATTTCAATTAATCAAAAGGTGTAGGGCACTAAAGACGAACTGATTCTAATGGAGCCGAGCAGGCAGACTTTATAGGATGATGTGGTAATTTTCCTCCCATGGAATTTGCGACGTTGGAAAATTTTTATCTGGTTCGGATTCTATGCAGAATTAAGTTGTACCATTATATCGTGTTCATCGTCCACGATTGATCCCCCTCCCCTGGCTCCCCTCCAATCCGAAGTCCGACCGAACTCAGAGCATGAATCATTTCATTCTGACTGATCAATTGTTTTCGATAATTTGTCAAAACTTCCTGGTCAGCCCGCATCGTACCATTCCGTACAGATACACAGAGATTTAGAAATAAGAATGAGCTAACATCAACTTTTCGTTAGGTTAGTTTGCGGCGAAATTTAAGTTAAAATCTTAAGGGCTTGTGGCACCGAGTTGGGAAATATTTGCTCAAAAGCAAAATTGTTTTACGTTATGCTGCAAATGTAATTCTCTTGAACATTATTAATGGAGATTTGCACAAGGTAAGAATGTAGCTTTGGTAAAATTGTCATCATTTTATTTGTCCATGTGCCAAAAATTTACCATTCTAAGCTTGATAAGTGATACGCAGTTAAATACACATGAAGTCATGAGTAGATATTCAGAACTTTGAAATTGCAATGTCAAAACTTTACCAAGTAGTTACATGACTAATACATTGAGAAGTCAACACAACTTTTAATATTCCGTGGTGTTGTTCGTAACTCACGATGAGAGAATTTACATCTTTACTAACAATTATAATTGTATGTAATAATTTGAAAAACTCTGCACTTGTAATGGGCAGGCTAGATTGTTTTATTTCGAGTAAAAAATTTAAGCCTAAATTAAACTTATGTTTAAATTTAAGATTTAATTTAAGTTTATTGTTTGGTCAATATGAAACTAGTCGCAGACGAATAGGCGATCTATTTACAGAAATCTTCAGCAATAACAATGCTTATTGAATCAATTTAAATGCATGCTTAATAAACTGGCTCTGCCAACACATTGCTCTCAATTATTGAAATGCAAAATTGAATTCATCCTCAGTCATCTTTCTAAACCTGCTCTATAACAACATTAGAGTGGCTTATAATTATAATACTACATGCACAAATTCACACATCTAAGAATCTTAATTCCTCCTTAGCCTTTCTAAAATATTTCTGAGACTCTGCCTAAGATCACTTATTCTATGCATGATTAAGACCCACACATTTTTGTCTTTTGGGAAATCTTTCCATTCTTCTTTCAATTTTGGATCGCTTGGTCCCCATTCATGAGTTGGCTTGAAAGATTTGATCAGTTTTCTCCACAAATCGTGGAAAAAGTCTGAATATTCATCTGGTGCATCGAGACCGTCCGAACTCAAAATTCTTGTCTTCCTTGTCCAAATTGAGTGGACAGCGCAGATTGGAATCAAAGAGAGAGTAACAGAGGAGAGTATCCATCCGCAAACTAAAAACACAACATAAGAATAGGGGTCAAATTACTTTGCCAAATCTTAATTTGATTGTTAAATTCGGAGAAAATCTAACCGATTGCAATAGAAGGAAAACCAGGTGGGGCCGTAAACGTTGCCAAGTAGTAAATGAACACTGTGCTTAGTCCAACGGGCATAAAAAATCCCCAACAGAAAATCCTATTAAATCAAATTTAAAAATTAACTTCTAATAAATTTTAATAAGTTCATAATAATATACGTATTTATTAAATATAAAATACCAGTATAATCCAACGGGTTCACCCAACATGAAATGAATATCTTTGCTAATGTTGCTAAGTCCGTAGACCCACGATATTGCGATGATTTCCACAGTTGCTACCGCATAAATAACGAGTGTTGCTCCAAATTCATCCACCAGTGTCAGCATAAATTGACCTCCGGGTGTAACGTAGATTAAACCAGATAGAAATCCCCCAATGCTGATAGCCACAGTAATCCATACTTTCGGGATATGAGGAAATTGGTCATGAATGACTGTAATGATTCCTCCAGCTAATGATGTGGCACTTCCCAATCCAAGTGTGAACAACATCAAGAAAAACAGAACGGAAAATAGCTAGAAAACAAGAGCAAATATTTTACTTTAGATTACATTGATATTTAAGACTAAGAGATTCGAGTAAAGTTTTTAATTGAAGATTCGACATCCTACCTGAGGTACCACGGGGGTGTCGAATTTTGAAATTGCATCCGGGTAAGAAATAAAAGCAAGACCTGGTAATTATATGAATCGTATTAGCTAAGTAATTCATTGATTAACTTCACACACATCACACAGCAGTTATATTCATGATTCGTATAATTACCCGGACCACTCTTGACAACATCATCAACTCCTGTGTTGAGTTCGTGAGCCAAGCTTCCAAGAATTGAAAAGATTGTAAACCCGGCCAGTAAGCTTGTAAATGTATCCATCAGACTGATAATGAATGCATCTCTGCGAATAAAAAATTATGTAAAAAGTTTAATCTAAATCCTTTCAGATTATGTGTACACACGGGAAGCACTGCATTGTAAATTGCTCAACCGACCTCTTAACGTTGTGACGAAATGGATTGTAGGATGCAAACATGATGATTGGACCAAAGCCAGTTGACAATGAGAAGAAGCACTGAGAGACCGCAGCTTGGGATATATAAAATATATCGATAATTACAGATATTTATTAATAATTATATTTATATTTAATTTAAGGATTAATTTGGGATTCGATAGTCCCATCGAGAGTCTCAATATGAATACCGAGATATCGATATTTTGATATTAGTACTTTTGATATTGCAACGATGTCAGAAATCTTTATTTGGTAACATCGAAATATCAGTCTCATTATATGGTCAAAGTTAGTATCGGATCGATACCAATTATATCGAAATTACACAATATCGCGTAATATTTTGCCAGTACCCTTCGACATTGGATTCACTTACCAAACCACACTTTCGGATCCAGCAATTTCTCCCATTCTGGATTGATGAAAAATTTTATTCCTTCCCAAGACCCTTCAAGAGTAACTCCTCGGACGAGTAGGATGAGAAGCACAATATAAGGAAAAATTGCAGTAAAATATGCAACTTTTCCGGAGCTTTGAACTCCTTTAATCAGCGCTAAAAGGATACAAACCCAAGCGGCTAGTAGACAAAGTGTAAGTCTCCACTCTGGGGTTCCGATTCCGTTGTCCACGTCTGGGAGTTGAGGGAATACAGATCGCCTTGAAAAAACACGGGATCAAAACTTTTAAAATGCTGGAGTCGGAACACCGTTGAATTCTGTTCCTTTGAAATCACTTAATCAATAATTGACATGAGCAGGGCTTACTCAAAATACAATTCTGGAATACTCTTGGTAGAATTTAAGACTGATTTGCCGTTTTCACTGCAGGTCACATTTTCCCAAAGTGGATCGCAGACTGCCCACGGTAAAGTACTGCTGAACGAAGCGATGAAGTAATATACTGTGATCGCCATTAAACTGCAATAGTAACTAAGGACACATAAAGTCCCTAAGGTTGACGCGTATCCAAGGCCTAGGGATAAGCCAAATACATTGTAGACTTTTTCGTATATATGTACTCATTAAGATGTTTTGTTGGATTTTTATATTTCCAGGCTACAATTTCTCAGTTTACCTTTGAAGAATGGAGCCATTTTCCAAACTTTGACTTGTCCATAAGATGAAAATTGACCGATTACCATTTCCAAATAGTACATAGGTTTTCCAATAAAGAATAGGACAATGAGGTAAGGAATCAGAAAAGCTCCGCCGCCATTCTTGTAAGCTGTGAATGGAAATCGCCATACATTTCCTAGACCAACGGACATGGCAATACAGGAAAGTAAAAATTCAATCGGATTGGCCCATTGTTCTTTTTGACCTTCAACTCCTTCCACGACCTATGACAAAGAACATGACGAAAATCGTAAGACATGGTTGAAAAACTGACGTATACAAAAGAGTAAAATCAGCATTGAAATTCCCATCAGACATCTTGTGAGTTCCTTGTTAAGCCATTAAAGTTAGGCAAGTGCTATTTTACTGCATCATACGGAAATGAAATGCCAAATTTTGCTAATAAAAACTTGGAAATTCTTACGGATAACCGCAAATAAAGTGCAGGGAAAAACTCTAATTTCATTTTAACCGGAAAGTTCAATTCATAACTTTTTTCGACGTACCAAACTAAAAGCTAGATGATTCAAAGTTTAGAATGTAATGTGAGTAGAATGAGTATGCAATTTGCATGGGTTCACTTGGGCACAAATATTTATTACAAAAAGTTATTTTCATAAGTTTCAAGAGTTAACACATTTAACTTACATTTGAAGTTAATTGTCCATTTTTTGTGGTTCCGTTTCCGTTTTCGTGGCCGTTGGAATGCTCGGAATTGACGAATCCAGGGTTTGCCTGCCCCGATTCCTAGAAAACAAAATAGTACATAATTTACATGCAATAATATGTATACAATCCAGTCAAGATGTGTTTTTTAAGCAATGAAATATTCAAGTCAAAAACTCATACATTTGCATTTATTTTGAACAAAATTTCTGACAACTTTTTTCATACCTTGCAACACCATTACTATTTGCAGATCATGGTTTAATTACACCTACCAATCTATTTACTGTTTCAATATATTAAATACTGATCCGACAGGCATTGGATTAGATTAATGTTTAGCATTATGCATTAGCGATGAAATCGTCAATTCAAATTCTGCTAAGATTTATCGACAATTACGTAAGCACATCCAGACAGACGAACTGTTGAATTCAGGTCATCTGATGCTCATTTTAACTATGACGTTTGCCAGCAACAGCAAATATTTGGATATAAAATTAGCTTGAATTTGAATTAGGGTTTTATTCGACAAATGTAAATAAATGTTCCGCTCGACATGTTGAATATGGTTTCGCATGATTTTAGTTTAGCTTGACTAATCTCAAATATCGAATAAATTTGTAATGAGAATCGTCCCCAAGTAGAGATTTGCACAGGGAACTACGGTTCAATGAATTTGCAAGAAATATGCCAATAATGGTAACAACGCAGTATGGCGAACATGACAAATGACTGGCAAGGTCCAAAATTAGCACATTGACAGGCAGGCATTTAACAGATAACAATCGGTACTAATTTCCTACATCCGTGGAAAATTTATTGAGGATTTTAAAGGTTCTTTTCCACCTGGACTCTGGGTATGAAATCGTTTAGACCTGCTCTTGCCTCTCTGTGCCTGTACCTGTCACTATGTCAAAGGAGCAAAAAAATAGCAGCCTCCACACAGCCACACGAAGATTCGTAACCATTCTGAGATGTGAATTTGGTTTGCGAATTTCATTCTAAACTCAAGGTAAATCCCCAAATCCAGAGCAGTAAACAAGTGATTATTTATTGGGAGGTGTTTTGAACGAATTCTAAATTCTCAAGAAACAGATTAAATAAAAATTTACATTTTAACAAAACAAAGACTGGTTTAAAATTGGAATTTGCCAAATTGAGTGGCGAGGGGTGCAGACTGCAACTCAAAATTAACAATGTGCACGCCAGTCACGCGTGGTTACAGCCTCAGCACCGACCAGATCTCACGAAACAACAATCGAACACATACGTAATACGTGATGCAATTGCAACCCAAAATGCAAATCTAATGTCATCCATCCTCCATACCATTGTCGGCCTTCAAGTTCAATTATTACCTGTCTTGTGTACTTTTCCAAGGCAGTCAACGAATGTTTTACAACGTATTTTCTTTAATACATATAAAAAATATGTCAATTGAAAATGAATTATACCATAAATATCTGGACTAACGTGCATAAATATTCAAGTCCAGAGTTGAATACCGCACCTGTTCTGTTTATTTTGGGGACTCGTGAGTTTCATGACTTGAGTGACAATAAAAGCGGACAGCATTTATTCATTAGTTCAATGATGTTTGACATCCTGCAAATGCAATGCATGAGCAAAGCAAACAAAAAAAATCCTGGCAAAAATGTGAGTGAAAAGCAATGAAATGGAATTTAGCAGGAAAATTATGTTTGCCATAAGTTGCAAAATCGCTGTTGCAAAATCGTACAAAGCCGAGCATTAAAAAGAGCTCGGTCATTTAACTCAAATTTTGTAATTTTATTTAAGAGTAAACTTTTTGGTGTAGACGCAAAACCCTGAAATGCAATACTAATTTAAAATGTACACTGTGTGTTTTGGTCTCCTGATCCTGTTCCTGACCTGGGCTTGCTTTCCAGAAGGAACATTATTTTGTTGCTGCATTAAACATAATATGCCGATTTTGCGGATCCAACCAACAACAATATTCGTGCAGATATTTATTAGCATAATTTGCAGAATATTTCACTCAACTGTTCCTAAGTCTTCGCCAGAAGTAAATATCATTCCAAGTTACTAATTATAATTCAAGCTCTTTGGCGTGCGTGGTTCTTCAGACGAAATAAGAAACAAGTTAAGTGGAAGTAATTAAAGATCAGCGCGAGAAGTCGCGAGTAAGATCAATGCTATACGTCAGGCCAGATTAGCAAGAAATTTGGAGATATCTGGAAAACATGTCAGGCTGTTTCCTGTCTGTCTTTTATCTCTTCCCCATGTGGTGCCCGATGTGCAAAAAACTACACCATTCTAATGCAAAAAAGGCATTGCTACTGATTTCATTGCAATTGTAGATTGTTGCCTTAGGCTCACTTTTACTTTTACGACGACAACTACTGCTTGATGTTCTTCCATTTATGTTTTGGCCAAAGCTATTATTGTTGTGTTAGCTCATTTTATGCATGCGTGGCTTCACTTATTTGTCCGACAAAGAAATGAGAAATGGTAGATGGACAAGGAATGCTTTGCAGTACTCCAACAGAATATAATTTGCCTCAACTCTTCTTACCTTCCCTTCCAATTTGCAAATTGAGGTACGGGGGAAGCTACTGCTTCAAGACTATAGATGAACAAAAAAAGAATCATGATGTTTTCTAATCTCTACTGCGCGAGCGAAATGAATCATGCGAATAGCTAATCCCCGGCTCTTATGGAAAATATGTATTGATAGAATTATCTCAGCGATGCGATGTGATTCAATTTCCAACTACAGATGTGTATCACGCATTTCTTGTAAATGAGATTCTTCACAAATCTTACACTTAAAATCTGTAGCGTCTATTTTTTTTAGAAAGATCATTTGTGTTAATGTTAGAATCGCGTGAACCGTTTGGCGAACTTTATGACATCACTAGAAGATTTTAATGGAAAAATGATGCTGCTAATTGTCCAAATATTTACGAGTTTCAAATGAATTAAATACCGAATAATCTACAATTCTCAAAATATTGACAATGAATGAGTCACTTGAATTCTGGCAAATTCAAAGGGTGTCAGCCTATTATGCATTGTTTACTTTTACTGTTGAGGTCGAAGTGCGCTGATCATGCTAATATCAGCGAAACTATTAGCCTTCAATTTATTCCAAAGTGTGAAACTTAGTTTGATTGTCATTCCAGTCCTAATCATGTTTAAATTTGCATTGGGAATTCAAGTTTTGACAGCTTATAAGGAGTGTGCTGTATATAAATTAATACAAAATTGTTAAAAGGAATTATTACGTAAGTGCAAATGTGCATTGCTGAGTGCACGAGTGGGATCAGATACCAAAGAGAGAAAACATGTCAAGAATTCGAACTTGAAGACTATGACTTAGATTGGTTAAATAAAAATTATAATTTTGCCCTAATCACAAATATGTAAGAACTGACCAGTGCGTAAGATAATTCAAATAGCTGATTGTTGTGTATTAATCGCCAAAAAATGAGAATGCTGTCAAATAGAGAAAATTTTGGCCGAGCACCCTCGACACCGAAACGGTTTGAACAAGCAAAATGTAAATCCAAAGTTCTAACCCAACTCATCTCCCAAATTAATTTCAATCTGAAGTAAATAAAAAAATTGTTTACCATATTGTTGAGGGTAAATTTTTGCGATTTTCTCGACATCTTAAAGTTGTTGACTGGCACTGGCACAGTTCTACTTGTATTCGTACCGGCCTATCAGTACAAGTATCTGATGGATGCTTAGTTCTCGAATAAATTATTTAACAATGTCTTTTTGCCCGACAACAATTACTAAATTTTCTCACGATTCTATTGCATTGCTTTAGTTTGCACCTTGCACGCAATATTTGAATGCTTGTACTGTTTACTTGAGAATTAAATAATTGTTCGAAGGAGATTTCAACAATGGAACAGGATGATTAAGACTTCCACTGTTAGTCACTCGTTCAAGCAGCAAAAAAGTTGCTCGGTCAAAGGGAACGTAAAATATGCTTGCTACAGGAAAGCAAGAGATTTTGTTGGTCAGGTGTATTTTGTGATTGTTATGTTGTACTCGCGAATTCAGTTTGCAAAATGATTTGGCAGGGGATAGGGTGGCTGACTTTATATATATTTTTTCAGAGGTAAAAAACGTTAGCTATTAACTATAGCTTCTGTAGGTTGGTTAGTTTGTTTATAAATTCACACGTATAAATTAACCAGAATTCTTATCACAGCCCAGATAGGTTTAAAAATTTACTAGAAGCCCGACCCAGCTCATTCAGCAGAAATATTTAACATTTTCGAATGACATCCTCGACGAACGTTAGTATTTGGAAGGTTTTTCTGACCACAAATTGTGCAGCTCATCGCGAAATTGGGTAGGAATTGCACACCAGTCAGACGAGTCAGACGACCAATTTCCTTCCGGTTTCTTGTACAAACCTAAACACCATCCGTTACCTCTCCTTCTACATGTGTTTGTGCATGAAAATTTAAATTTAATGAACGATTTGTAATTTTTGAGATGGTTAGTTGGCCAGGTTTATGAGCAAGATCATAAATTAAGCCACAGGGCTAACCTCTGCGTAGTTCTTATTCTGAAATGTTGCTGTGCATCATCATCACATTAGTGTGGTACTTGATTTTCCAGTTGCCACTAATGACTAATTTGTTAAACCTGGTCAAGAACCGACGCAAGAAGAATATGACGTTGAATGTCATGCTTAGTATTAGTGTGCTTTTTTCGAATTCTGAGGTAGTGACGGTGAGTCAAGTTGCAGTTGAATGTATTTGCGATTTTGTCATTTGCACTAGAAATGAGTATCGTTTCTGAGCCATTTCCATGCAACTGTTTGATATTTTGCTTCGGAAAAATTACGCGTAATTACGCTAAAACGAATATTTTTAGTTAGCAAATCTTATTATCGAAACACAATTAAATTTATGTTTAGTAGCTACTCTGACGAGGGATGTACTCGAGGTGTTTGGGCCCGATTTGGGTGAAAAATTGTGATCCGTTAGAGAAAAATAAATAAAAAATGGTAGCATCTTCACTTTCTCTGAATGGACAAAAAAAAATTTGGTCCAAAAAATTTTCATGGGGTGTTACACCGTTTCTAAACCTCCCTGTATTTGACATATTCATTACAGAAAAGAGACAATCTTTAAAATATAACACAGTGTTTCCATAATATTTCATAATGCTTCGTAATATTTCATAATACTTCATAATATTTGGAAACTTTTAAAGCGTAAATTACGTAAAAAGCCGAAATCGAAATTTTTAATTTGTTCTCTGTGTAGCAACCTTGACAACCATGTAAGGTCCAAACAAATATTCACCAAAACCTACCACCGGGTGTCAACAAACCGGAAAATTTAGTTCACAGATTTAATTGATCGGTGACTGTGACCCGAACACTCCAAATCTAAGCAAATCGCTTAATTTAATTGACAAGCAACTCAAACAGTGAGAATGGAAGACCCGATGATGGAAAATCCAATTGAACCAGAAGAACCAACAGACAATCCCTTGGAAGAAAGTGCAGCCGTCAAATTCGGAAGACAGGTATTGCAGAGCTGAACAGAGCAAAATTTCAATCACAACTTTCACAACAATCATTTTCTAAATTTTCTTTGGCTCTGGTATTGTAGGGACTCGGAAAAGTTTGCTCTTTGGTCTCCTTCAGCGAATATTTACGTCTTCGTCAGGTGTGCACCGAGTGGGAAGCCGCCGTAGTGGCGCACCCGCGCATTCGCAAAGTCCAAACCATTTTGGGGAAGGGAT
>JAQGCM010002518.1:0-11031 GCA_034699705.1 Hymenaphorura dentifera
TAAACACAGCCAATGCGAGTTCGAAGCGTTTGAGTTTATGTTTGTGTTCGAAATTCAAAATGCGCAATCTCTATATTATAAAAAAAATTTACCAAAATTAAAGCTCTAAAATTAATTAAATTAATTAAGCGCTACTTTGGTAATTTTGCACTTTGCTTTAGATATTTTAAATGTTGACCAAACGAATGTGTTAAACATTTTTGTAAAGAGATTTCCTATCATATTATGGTAATTATTCGATTCAACTATTTTAAAAGTTTTGTAAAATTTTTGTTTAGTTTTAGTTTGTTTCGTTTAAAACGACTTTTTCATGGAAGTCAAATGAAAATGGGAGTTTGTTGAATTTCAGCAATGCAATAATGGTTACGTTAGGCCTTGTGCGGCATTTGTTGATTTCATGATTCCACATCACTTTGAAAAAAAAGTACATTGGTCAAGTATTTTCAGAATTTGACGTTGACGTCGTGACGTTGACATGAAATAAAAGTAGTCTGAATGGAATCAATTTTCTTGTTGAAATTTCAATATTGATTCAATCGTTGATTCAATATTAAAGTATAAATTGCCAGAAAAATTGAAAATTTTCATGAAAACGTCAAAAAAAAAATTGAAAAATTATTGACGTGTGAAGTTGAATTATGAATAATCCGGCATAAAGAGATTTAAATTTAGCTAAGCTTAGGAATATATACTATAGGAAATTTGAATTGTGTATATTTTGTTTACAACATTAGACTCGACTCAGGTAGTAATTTTACAGGTTAGTTTGTTTCGTTTAATTACCCGTAGCGGGTGGGGGAAGTGCAAGCTTTTGCACATTAAAGTGAATGAACAATTTCTCAAGTCTGTGGTTTTAAAGTTCTACTAGCAGCTTGCAGTAGTAAAATTTTTTTAGAGTTTTGTGCTTAGTAAAGCAAAATCAACATTTTATAAGTGAAGATTTATTGCAAGTACTTTACAAGTAGTAGAATGGATTTATTTATATTAAGTTCTTTTTGGACAGATTTAGCTAGAGAGGTAGAAACTGTGGGATCTATGCAATTTTAGTTTTTTAGGAAAAATTCACCAAAAAATAATAATAATTAGTTTTGAATTTAGTTTCATTTGCTATGTATGGGGTTATCTCCTCATTTCTTGAGAAAGAAAAAAAAAAGAATTAAATTCTTTTTCATTTGAAAAATTAGAAAAAACAATGCGAGAATGCATGTCCGTGACATGCAACAATTGTCGTGTCTCTCTCATCCAGTTCTCAGATGGGTGACGATAGCCATGGGTTGTACTTTTTAGTTGACAAGTAAAGAGTATTGTTGTACGGTCAGTTTGTTCAAAGATAACCATCTTTAACATGTGCATTTGCATTGCATGGGTTTGAAGCATGAAGTTTAGAAAGGAAGTTTTAAGGATAGCGTGCAAGTAATAAATTAGATAATACACAAAATGGTATATAATTTAAACAATGCTCGCTCATCGCACAGAGAGAGAGAGATAACAATGCTCAAGTGTCTGAGGGAAAGAATTATTTCAGTAAATGTGGAATATTGTCGGGAAAAGTGACAGTTTACAGTTTTTTTTCTTTGATTCCTTGCTTGACGGATGACATTTAAGTTTGACAAAAAAAAATGTTGTGTAAATTGATGATATCCGGAAGTTGTCATGCTGCTGTTGACGAGAAATGACCATTTTTTGATGACAATTATGAGTTTTTTTGAGAGTCAATGAACTTTGGTTTAAAATTGTATTTTGTTTTGGGCTATATGTGTGGACGTTTGGACAAAAATTGAATAAAATTACAATTTTTTTTGATGAATTTCTGATTACAAAATTTTTGTTAATGTTATTTCTTCCACTACTCTTTCCATTGCAGGTCTCCAATTGGTTTGGCAATAAGAGGATAAGATATAAAAAGAATATTGGTAAAGCTCAAGAAGAAGCAAATCTCTATGCTGCAAAAAAAGCTGCAGGTAAGGTTACACTTTTTTTTTTGCATTTTAAGTATAAAAGTTTTTGGCTAATTTGAAAAGAAAAAATCTAGATAAAAATTTAAAAGACAAAAAACCATCTGATTTTAATCAAAGAAATTAAGATTAAGACTCTTGCCGAAAGTTCAAAACTCTAAAGTTTTAAACTCTCAAACTTTTTGACAAAAGATCTTGTTTCGCTCATAGCAATTAAGATTAGAACTTTTTTTGTTTCAAACTCTTGGGCTTTTTTTTAAATATTTTTTACTTTTAACGACATAAACATAAATCTTTTGTCTGTTCTTTTGATTATAATCTCTTGACGACCAACAACCGCGCGATACTTCATTGTCATCGTCCATACTTTTTCTGTGTATATTTTATAGAAAAGTTTTAAGAATCAAAAAAAAAATTAAGATTTAGCTTTAAGATTCCAAAAAGATTTGCCAAAACAAACAAACAA
This sequence comes from Hymenaphorura dentifera, assembly GCA_034699705.1. Lineage (NCBI taxonomy): Eukaryota > Metazoa > Arthropoda > Collembola > Poduromorpha > Onychiuridae > Hymenaphorura > Hymenaphorura dentifera. The sequence continues at coordinate 2,422 of JAQGCM010002518.1, forward strand.
GTTGCCAAAAATTCAAAAAAGATTTTTTATTTTCAAAAAGTAGCCAATGCTGGCTCACGATTTATTGAGATATATATTGATCATATATATTCAACCCACCATACCACCCCATTTGCTGTAAATTTATTACATTACAATTTATCAAAGCAAAAAAAAAAGTTGTCAAACCTTCAAACTACACTCTAAGGTCAAGGTCGTTTCATTCTTCTTCTTTTAACAAAATTTTGATAATTTTTAAGCAGTACACTGTTAGTATCATTGAACTTTTGGTGCGTGCAAAATGTCATAAAATGATTTAGTAACTCTGTGTTAAGTACTACTAACATCCCTGTTTTTTTGCTTGAAAGTTTTTATTAGTTATAAAAAGGACACTAAACAAGTAATCACCCTGGGTTGTAATTTTGTCAAGGGCTCCCCCCCCCCCCCCCCAGCATGCAAAAATGAAGATTTAAAATTGCCGCCCAATATGTCCATCCCGATTCCATATTTTTGACATATCCGCTACTTTGCGCAGATAATCCCAGTTCAACTTAATTCATGTTTTTCTAAAGTCATGTTTTGGCATCCAAAATATTTAAAATTTGTGACTCTCTTGTAATGCCCCGCCCCTTCCTCAAAAAAATCAAGCACCACTCACTTGAAAAAAGTCAAAAAGAATATTTTCTATAAAAGGTTACAAACTCTCAGGTATAAAAATTTATGATGGATTGTGGTGGGTTAGGTCAAAAAAGCAGATTCCATTCTGTGTAAAGGGTACCCTTTTTTTCATGAATATAATGAAAGGGTCTCTACACTCTACTCAGGTTAAAAAAGGTTATTATTAAAAGTTTTAAGAAGAAAACCTAGGGATCATCTTATAACAAGTAGAAATTTTTTCCTTTTTTCATACCGGGGATCCCTTTTCAAATACACAAGAATTTTCTTGACTTTTTCCAACTCTGCCGTCCCGGTCCCGGTCCCGGTACTAGAAAAAATATTTTTTTTTTCGGGTTTGGGCCGGTTATTTGTGTGTTGGGGATCAGACAACGAACGCGAAGAAGAACGAAGGAATGAAATGACGAGTTTTCTCATCTCTCTGATGCATGCTCTGCAATGTGAAGCTCAATGTTCAACTTTTCCTCTGAGCGCCCCTAGTCTAAAAAGAGATAATTTGTAGACGGGTACCGTATAGATGTGTGAGCAGCTCTAGCCTGCCTGCCGCTGCTCTTTTTGGGGTTTCAAAATTGTGTCTCTCTCTCTCTGCCTGGATGTGCCTGTGCTGTGTGCAGGCTGGATGTGCTCAGGCATTAGGGTCCTCCACTCTCTTTTGCAGTGTGCAGTGCAGTGCAGAGCTCTGAGTAAAAGTGATGATTCTGCTCTGGCTCGAGCTCTAGGCCTGGCACTGCCAGCTCTGGTGTACCGCCTGTGCTCAACAACGTTCGTACGTACGTACTGCTCTAGCCCCCCTTTATTTTCCAAAGTTTTTGGTCTGGGACGATTTTGTGAGAGCTCAGAGCCTGGAATTCACTACTACTGCAAAAGGATTCCTCTACAAAACCGAGCAGCACACAGGCTTTTCTACTTTTTTTTCTTCTTGCCAGGCTTGCCGCTGCCGCTGCTGCAATGTGCTCAATGTGTTCGATATGCCCAGAATACCGTACGTAGGTACGGGTACAATTCCTGCACATTGGATTCACTGGCACGGGCCTACTAGGGTCGGTCTTCTGAGCTCTCTTCCAGAAATTTTTTTTCCTTTCCTTTCGTTCTCTCTCCCTACCCGGGTAAAAACTTTTTTCTTTCCCACTCTTGCAGCCACTGCTGGCTCCTGCAGCAGAAGCAGAAGCACAGCCCCAGTCCCGCAAAGACCCATTCACTCCTGTCATAGACCAACGTTACAGCCTAGACTCCAAAAACCTAGGGTGATATATTAACTCTCTCGTCTTCTTGGTTTTCTTCTTTTTCTCGAGTCTTTTTTCTCTGAGCTGGATATGCTGGATTTTCAATGCTACTGGAGAATTGGTCTCTCCAAGAATCCAGTTAGCAGATCTTGGAGCCAAGACGAAAAAAAAGAAATTCTCTTTCTATTTTTTCTCTTGCACAGAGAGAGAGAGAAAAGTGAAAGTCTTCTTCTTCTTTTTCGCCGCAAAGAGAGAAGAAAAAAAAGACGAGCTGGGACTCTTCAAGACATTTTCTCTGAGAAGATCTTTCTCTCTAGGAATCATGATAAAATGAAAAAAAAATAAGAGCCAGAGCTCTTCAATTTTCTTTCAATGTTATACACAGCTAGAGAGATACCCGGGTTTAGATTCTTTGACGAGTCTTCTGCAGCAGCCACTGCCTGATGCCCGGGTATTTCTTTCTAAACAATGTATAAGGAATAGTAGGGATCATCCTCTGAGCTTGAGACTAGACTATACCACACTGCTACATATACACCATCTCATCCCATCCCGTCCAACGTTCTTGTGGGTAATCTATGGGCTGTTGAAGTTGAAGGGAGTGAGAGTTCCCAAGAGAGTCTTACACACTAAGGCATCTAGTAGTCTGGCTAGCTACCCTCTAAGAAAAATATGTCAAGTTTTTCCCAAAAACCCGGGTAACACAAGAAGAAAGAAGAAAAAAAGCCGGGTATCTTCTTCAGCCGGGTAACCCAACAGAGTAACAAGAGTTAAGAGCTTTGAAGAGTTGTTTATGACCTCTTTGCATTTTTTTCAGTCTTTCGTTCTTTCAGTCTTTCGTCCCTTGTTTCTTTTTTAAAGGAAAAGAAAGTATTGAGATGGACTTTTTTCTCTTTTTGCAAGAGAAATAGCGTTGCGGAGGTAGCCAAGGTATCGCAATGACAAGCCGAGCCGAGCTAGTGTATATTTTTTAGATTAAGACAGCACACAAGGTAGGTGTAGTGTGCGGTGCTTGGTGACAAAAGTCGACATGGGGGTTTTGAACCTGTGTGCTGTAAGCTTTACAGGAGAGAGACAAGAACTTGTCGAGACTGTCAAAAAATGAGAGCTGAGCTGTTGCAGAGCTGAGCTGAGTTGCACAGCAGCACGTGTGTCTGTAGTGTGTGTAGATTCCCCGGGTAGTAGTGTGTGCAAGAGCGACCCGGGTAGAAAAGTTACCCGGGTAGTATGTGTAGAGCTAGCTACCCGGGTAGAGTACAGCTCTTCTGCTATATATGAGAGAGATAGGTTTAATAAGGAATGGAGAAAATGAAAAATGACGACTATGTATGGCCCGAGCTAGGTGGTTCTAGGGTTCTTATATGCTGCTTCGTTATTGGAATATAGGGGATAAAGGCTTTTGCAATAGGAGAGAGATAGAGATAGGGCACGGCACGACGGAACTGAAGGTACAACTAGAAAGTTTTTCTCTAAAAAATTTCTAGACTTAGAAGAAGTAGTTTATTTTTTCAAAGAAGATGAGAAGAGGAAGATCTCTCTCTAAATATTTGATGAATTCATTCAATTCTCAAGACGACGATAGACGCTGAGACAGAGAGTAGAGTGAGTTTTTTTTTCAAGAAAAAATTGTACCCAAATAAATATGTACAGAGAAATGTGTTCAGTTAATGCAAATTTCTTCATTTCATTTCGTAGTTTTTTTCCCCTATATACTTTTTAAAAAATGACTTTGAGGTAAAATTTTTTGAAAAACAGGAAGAGATCATCTCTAAACTGATCTCTAAACATATTGAGTATTTCAAAACATGACCAAAAAAAGAAGAAGACGAAAGTTAAGACTTGTTGGACACAAGTTATAAAAATTATGTACCTCTTTTGTATTACCTTGTTGCACTGCACACACACATTCCAAACGATCCAAAAGATGAGCTTAAAGAGAGAGAGATGAAAAATGGGCGTGCTCAAGTAAGAAGAAGAAGATGCTCTTTAAGCACCATGTATGTAATCATCCACCTGTGTGCATATATATGTTAACCTTTTTTAACTTTTATTTTTTGGACGCGCGTTAAGCCAAGATAGTTGAGAGTCGTCGGCTTCAAGTTAGAGGTTTTGAAAAAAATAATAGTAAGCAAGCGGTTTGTGAGAATATAATGGACAAGTATGTAATCTTATATATTGTATGTAGTTGGGTACGAATTCCCCCGTTTGAAAAATGCTTACAGAGAGTTAAGAACAGGACATAAAAAAATTCATTAACATATTCATCTTCTGACTCTTCTTTGATTGTTAAAGAACTTGGTAGGATTTTTTCAGCTGTTCACAATGTGCTTGTATTGTCTGACTTACCAAAAAAGTCAGCTCGGCTTTGAAAAAGTTGAATCTTACTCAGGTGCACATTGCTAAAGTTCCCTAAAGGTACACATACATACATTGTTAACATTCCACAACATAATTTTTTTCTTGAGATCTTTGCTGGCTAGAGCTGTACTGTTTATAAAGATTAAACAAAATTGTTTAAAAATGTTGACCACCGAAAATTTTGATTCAGCCAGAAGTAGTCCCTTGTAGAAAAAGGACCTTCCGTTCATTTGTACCTTTTTCTTAATAAGCTTCTTGAAATATTTCTACAGTTGGCTGTAAATCTTATCTCTCTTCTCAAGACCTGTCAAAAAAAGACCGCTGCTGATGCTGCTAATGCAGAAGCAAGCCGCAGCAAGAATGAATACTATAATTTTTTTGTTGCCATCTTAAATGGATAAAGACTTTGTAACATATAGTAGATACATTGTATTTAATTCCATAAAGAATATACCTAACCTGACAGCTTTTCTATTCGAAAAAAAGTCCTATAAATTTTAGTTATAAAATGGTATCGAATTTTGAAAAAAAAAATTCATATTGAAATTGTGAGACTTGTTTAGCTTTTGCCTGAAAAAAAGTAGAAAATTCTATTGATTTTAATTCAAAATATTGTCCGGAATTATTGAATAATTGCGAGACACCCAAAATTCCCGATTCATTCCAATTTGGCTAGCGGCCACTTACGGGATTAGTTCTCGGTTCGATCAAAATATTTTTCGGAAATTGTTTGACCTGTTTGATCAACTAATTCGGCTACAAACCGAATATAAGCTGAATATTTTTATCCTTATTTGTAATTTTGTATGACTGAGCATAATTTTGATTAATTTCACAAATGCAACTACTCCCAGACGACAAACTTTACATATTCCTATCAATTTCATTTAAAAATACATTTGAATTTTAGAATTATATTTGATTGCAAACTAATTGAATTCCTCACTGTCTTACTTTACTTGAAAATTTTTGAATATTTTCAAGAAATTTGCACATTTTGTAGGCCGGCCGCCAGCTTTGTTATTTTCTTTTGAATATTCTGTCAATCTTTCATATTTCCGCTCAATTGAAAAAGTTTTCCTGATCATTTCTTAACTTCTTTTTTAAAAGGACTCCCGGCCGCCGCTTGTACTTGTATTCCTCACTTTGACTTTGCAATCTAGCCTGCTGTTGTTCTGCTAGAATAACTTTTTAAAGCTGCAGCAGTTCCCCACGTCGTCTTTCATTCTTCGTTGACTTTGTAAATCTTGTCAACATTAATTTCAACAAGTTCAATTAATTATTTGGCCAATTTGTCTTGAATTTTTTTTAAAACTATCACTGAACAAATTTTGAGAATTTCCTAAAAATTCCATGAATTATATCGTTTAGAAAGGTGAGTGAGTTGAGTCCGGCTAAATGTCCGGATTTTTAATGTATTCTTGAGTGTATTTCTCACTTTTGAAAAGTTTTCTTAAGAATTTGCCTTGGCCATGTTTTTTAGAAAATATACAAAACATTGTTCCACACAATGAAAGTGTACAGTACAACGAGTTTGTAAAAAAACGTATTTAGTTTTGGTTTAATTTTGTATTCTCAAAGTTAGCATGTAAAGTTCACATTATTTCTAATGTTTTTTTTTTGCAAGTTTCATTCTGAAGCTGTACTCAAAAATTCAAAAAAAAAATTAACTTTATCCTAAAGAATAAGCTTAAGGTTAGGAAGGTTCTAACGTTGTTGTGTTTCGTTGCAAAAAAAGACATATATACAAAATTTCATTTTTTTTGTTTACTTTCCATGTGTCGTGTCATCAGGACCGAAATATCGTACAAGAGTGAGGAAAATCGATGAAATACATGGAGGAGGTAGGCACAAAATTATATTTTTTATTTTTGTTTTTTTATTTTTAACGATTTTCCAATTTAGATTTTTTTAAAGTCTAGTTTATAAAAATTTGGGCTCGTTAGCGAAGATTAAAATTACAAAAGATTTTAAATTTTTTTTTTGAAATGAATTAGAGAGCGTGCAATTATTTCCTGGCATATTTCAAATTTGAATTTTGTGTTTGAAAACCTTAGCTTTCTAGATCTTTTCTAACAAATAAATTACAATTTGATTTTGAACAAAATATTTTAAACTCTTTTTCATACTAAAAGTCAAGAAATCCCAAAAAGAACCACATACAAAATATATTACAACGGATAATCTCATATTTCCTGTTTCCTCTCCTGGATGCATTGCATTGCACAAGGGTGGTGACTTGAAGGGTTCCTCCACTTTCCACACAGTACGTACAAAATGTTGTTGCCCTACATTTTATTCTCACTCCTTGTGAAAGGGATACCAAAGCATACTACTATCCAGGCGGAGATTGTTGACAATATAATAATTCTCTCTCATGATGCTTGTATAGAATCAAAGAGCCTTTTTTGACTTTAAGCCCATTGTTCTCTCCTATCTATCCCTACGTAGGCTATTCAAAAAAACCAAACCATTTTTATGATCAGTACCTATCTTAATTGCTACTTGTTCTACACAGTGTGTAAAACATCTCGTATTCTTTTTTAACTACCTGTGAGCTGCTGGCTGCTTCTGATTATGCTTACGAGCTAAGCTCTCGTAAGCGAGCTCTGCTTACTTAGGTTTGGGTAGGTTTTAAAAAAAATGAACAAAATGAACATTGCGTGTTTTGTGAAAAAAAAGTGATAGGCATGTGCCTGTGCCCACCACAAAACAGTTAATTAAAAGGCATGGCCAAAAAAACTTACAATGATTCCACCAAGAGCTACTACTCCAATTACATTATTTTTTGGCAATTTAATGTGTCCAAATTCTCCTGTTGTGCTGCTATTACCCGACCACTACTGCCAGGATAGAAAAACTCGACGACTGACATGTGACATGTGAATTTTTCTCTCTAACCCTTCCATTTTCCTTGTCAAGTTGACAGTTTTTTTCTACTCTGTTACTCTACTGGTAAATTTTTTGGCTCTCAAATAGTTTTGAGTGAAGAAGAAGAGCGTTGATGCATATAGCAATGCATTCCTAGCAAAGAGAGACGAAGGAATGGCTCCAATAGAATGGCTTGTTAAGTCTATGATATAGTGTGCTGGGTTAGAGTAAGTGAGCATTTTAGGAATGTGTGTCTTTTGCTTGGTGTCTCTTCTGAGACAAGTTTGAAAAAAGAAGTGTTGCTTTGCGAGTTTTTAACGAGGATGTTATTTAGAGCAGCTAGCTAGCTAGTTGGATAAGTTGAGGAGCTAGCTGTGACGAGAGGATGACGAGTTGGAGTAGTCGTCCTCTGCCTGCTAGGAGTCAAGACAGACAGAAATCCTGTTTAAAAGTAAAAACTGGAGCAAAAGTAGAAGGCACCCAAAAATGTTCATGAAGCTAACCGGCAGATTTTCTACAAAACTTTTAGAGAACCCGGCAAAAAAGTTACCGTTTTTCTGTTGCTTTTGCCTTTTTGCCTTTCTGTGCTGCATTTCTGCCTGCCTAGGCTAAAGACCACCCTCTACGTGGTTGTTGTAACACACAACTGTCGACAAAAATATATTCAAGAGACAAGCCATCCAGGCAGAGCCAGGCCTGTCAATCAATCAATGACAAAAATTCTTCTTGTCTCGTTTTTCCCGTTTATACCCTCGATTTCTTGCAGAGTACAGGCAGAAAAATAAGGCAGAAAACCTTCTCTTTAAAAACCTGAACCATCATTTTCTTTGGGCATTTCATGGCACTCCAAGAAAGTATATTTACCTTCAAAAAATTTCTAACCAGGAATGTGTTTAGAAATATTTTATAAAGTAGACGTGCCAATCATAAGATACTACGGTACGGGTACTTAAAATGGATTATATAAAGTGGATGAAGAAGAATTCTGTAACTTATGTTTGAGTATTTTTGCATGCAAAAACCACACAATTTTTATTCCATGGACTATTGTCAAATCTTGACAAGAAAATGACAAGAAAAATACTATCTCGGGATGTTTATCTTTAAGACAGGGGTTCAGGTTTTGTTGAATTTTGAGTGGCAGGTGAACGTATGCCATTTTGGCAATTTTTTGTAGTGTTATTTAAAATATTCATAGTCAGTTCTTTTTAGGTCTTCTTCTCTGTTGGATTTTTTAAGCTTAGGGATAAAAAAAAAAGTTGTTTTATGCAAAACTAACGAAATGTGAGCAGATTTGAACAAAAATGTATGTATCTACAAAAATGTTTGAAACCCCAGCATATAATCTCCACTCTTTGCAATTTTGTGTTTCTTTGAAACCCAGCCGCATAATAATCTCCAATCTTCTTCTTGTTTGCAATTTGATACAGGTGCCTCACCATATAATATGGGTGGTTCTGCTGGCGGTGGTACTCCTGGCCCAATGATGTCACCAACACCAAAT
>JAQGCM010002519.1:0-11030 GCA_034699705.1 Hymenaphorura dentifera
GAATTTCTCCATTCTGAATTCGTATTTCGATTTACTCAAATAAAGAGCAAATACGGACTACATACGTACGTACGGATTGGATTGGAAAGTGAGCAAGTGGGGTGAGCGAGTGAGTTTTGAGATGATCTCGTCATCGTCGACTCTCGACTGTCTGTCGTCTTCCATGCAGTAAAAGCAGCAACCAACTTTTTGAGTCAATAAAAAAAAATCCAACTCAATTCTTCATTCAAATACTTTCCTTTCCATTCACATTCGGATTTCAGATCGTCAAACGGATCTCATCTCATTCTCACTGTACTGCACTGCGCTGCGTTACAAACTTTTGGTTATTCTGACAGCAGTGGTTTCAAAATTGCTCTGAGAATTTTGAAAAGTCAAATCTTTTTGACTCAACCTCGCTCCACGCAAACAACTCTCACACTCACTCTGACTATCAATGTCTCCATATTTCACGCGTAGAACTTACAAGGAACAATGGGAAAAACCCAAATATATAGTCGTTTGACTCAATTTGTTGGTTACCCCGCTATGTTTATATTTTTCAAAGTGAGCAGAACTTCGGGCCCATTAACGTCTACGATTAGAAGCTTATAAAATTTAGCGATAAATAGTTTCCCATATTAAGCGGGGTGGCAGACATAAAACACGACAATGATATGACCCAGATTAGCTACATTACACTTTAACTCGTCCCCACAATCGTGGAGGCATGTTCGGAGTCAGTGATAAAATTAAATTCCTCTCGAGACTGTAAATCACTAGGAGGAAAGTGTGATAACGCGTAACTTAGTGGCTCCTTCGCTGAATAGTAATACGTACTTATGTATGTACTGCAAAAGTAGGAGCCGAAATTCGGGTTGTACTTCACAATGCAACTTTCTCCAAAGGCTTAGACGGTCCTCAGCAGTAGCGCGAGAACGTGAATGAATGTAAGGAAACCTATTTAGATCCACATACATGATAATAGACTACGTGCCCTACGAAGTACTACACTACTACACATTGCTGCTTTTGATTCCATAATACCTACTCACGTATTTAAGCTTTCATAATATTGTTCTACAAGTTTTCTCATGGTGGCGGCAAGGAAAAGCTCGACAAGTCAAGCCAATGCTTTAGCACTTTCTTGCTGCTTTTCTCCTTTGGAGAAAGTTCCGGAGAAAGCCCAAAACCCGCCACCAACTCATTGAGTATGCATTGTGCGAGGCGGGCGGATATTTCGACACCGTGTACTTACTACTTGTGAATTGTACTCATGGATGGAGGTGGGAGAAAGCTGAAATAATGAATTGAACTTCATTAAGAAAGAAAGGGTGGCTGAGTGAGTGACTGACTAGGCCAGGCCAGGCTTGTATTTATAGCCCTCTGAAGAAATGATTTATGAGGAAAGAGTGTGAAGCTTATTCACCCATACAATCTGCCACAACTTGTTCTCTTAATGAAGATGATAAAATTCCAATTTAATATGAAATACGCGTACTGAAAAACATGGTTGAGGGCAAGGCAAGGAGACCCTTCTTGTGGTTAATTTCTGTGGCATATTCGAGTTAAACTGTTGCAGAATATAAATTTCAAAAATTGAAGAGCTTTAGGCAGGCTGAAATATTTCCCGAGGAGAAAGTCAGAGTCAGGCACGGCACAGGCTTTACTTGTTTTGACACCCTCGCGTATTTTCTTTCACTTTCAAGAGCAGATTAAAGCACTATTACTACATAAAACCATACGATAGAAAAGTGGAAAATCCTTGAGCTGCCTTAAGCCTCGGCTCTCCTGAATACCCAAACACACATGCTTGGTGCCACTTGCTTTGCAGCAGTAGCAGTGCTTTGGGTTGGATTGAATGAAATTCTTAAGCTGGTTTATCCGTGAGTGCATTGCATTGGATACTAACTAACCAAGCATGCATGTGAGCAGAGCTAGTACGAGAGAAAGCCAAAGCCAAGGGTGAATTTGAGTGGAACTCTATGCAAATGAAGAGTTGTGTGGGTTTAGGGCAAAAGCCTGTGAATAAAATGAAGACCCCTCAGAGACTTTCCTTTTATTATCTTTATTACGCGAGTAAAATGGCAAACTGAATCAGATGAGGACCTCTCCGAAATTTGGCAGACTTTCTTCGCCTTCTTGGTTCTACTGTGGGCTGCGGAGGGCCAAGCCACCAAGTACTTCTGCTCCAGTAAAGCACAGATTCCTTTTATTCTCTTCAGCGATTATGGATTTACTGTCTACAGATCTTTCATTCTTCTTCTTCTGCTTCTTCAACCAGTTCTTCTCGTTCATCTCTTCGTTAACTTCTTGAGTTGAAGAACACTCTTAAAAACTCTCCAGGTTTTACTACACTATTCGCCACATCCACTTACTTTTTCCTCCGATTTGTTTATTACCTCCGAAGACTAACTACGAGAGAAAGCTTGCTAATGAAACGGGGATGCACACGGCTATGGGCCTTCTTGGCTGGAGTAATTACTAATAAACGAACCCACGCCCAGTCCACTACACGAAAGTTCCTTTAGTCTCTTGAGCAGAGCAAGAGGTTTTTATGGGCTAGAATTTCAGACTCTTCCATTGTGTTTCCACTGATGAAGCTTTTAAGTGAAGGTTTAAATTTAGCAACCGCCACATAAAAGAACCAGCTTATTAATTTGTAACGGAGCTCCCGTGCTTTTCCTGGACTTCATTTTATGCGAAAGAGTTTTAATGGATGCTTGGAAGTGAAGTGCAAATGAAATCAATCGTCTGTTTACTTTGAATTCTTTGGAAGATGAGCAATTTTAGAAGTCAACTTTCTCCAATGCTTTTCGCAGCTTTCGGAAGACGAGCAGGGAATAAAAACCGACCGAGGGATTAATGTAAACAAGATAGCTGGGAGTGATTGTGCGACCAGACAGAGAAACGTTTTGGCTAACTGCACAGCATAAGGCTTGTTTTTATATACACGTGATGGTAATGCTAAAATGATTATAGAATAGTAGGTTTTCGCCTAGTCGTCTTGAATTTTTTTTAATTTAATTTCTATCCAAGCAACTAGAGTAGTGGAGCAGTACAGTGGACTAACTCGCGGTCGAGAGCAAACTCGGGTGAGTTCTTTGTAGGTTTTGGTTGAGAGGAAAGGCGGAAACGGAAATTGATCTCTCTGAACGACGATAAGTGAGGGAACGCAAAAAAAAACATCTTCAGTCTAGAATTCCACAACATATGCACATTGAGACGTGGGTTTTTTGTACCCTAACTCGCGTTTTTCCAGACACCAGGCATCCACCGAAAGCACAGCCGAAGTCTGAAGAAAGCGAGAGAAAGCTGCTTGAAAAGAGGAAGGGAATTAAATCCCGTCAATCCAAGTTCAACAAATATTTCAGCTCAGCTCAAGCCAAACACCATTTCATTTCATTTTGTTTCATTTCCACATATTCGATCGTTTCATCCTTTTTCCTTTTTATTCTTTCAATTTTTGCATTATTTTGTATCACACGAAATCCGGTGCTTGGTGGATTTGGCGCATTTATCTCTCCTGGCCGGAAAGAGAAATCATTTTTCAAATATGTTGTACTTTCACGGGAAATCAGTGCTTGTATGTACCTTTACAAAGAGGAATCGCGAAAACGACGAATAAGTAGATAAGCTGTCAGCCAATTGAGTTGTTGTCTACTCAATCACTAAAGTCATTCCCCGGGGACGCCGAATGCCGGCATTTAAAAGATTGCTTTGTGTCGTCGCGTCGCGTCCTGGAATGAAATGGAGGTTGCTGGGGAATGTATGTATTTTATTGAAATTTCAAATGATTGAGTGAAAAGTCGTCCCCAGCGTACGAAGCCTTAGCTAGGAAATAAGTGAGTTTTGGTATTCGCTTGTAGAGTTCTAACATATTTTGGGAAAAGTCAAAGGGCTGTTGGCTGTGGCACCGTAAAGTATTCAGCAAAGTAAAAAAGCCATGGACTTTCTGGGAAGATCAAGCCAATAATTTGTTTGAAAATGTTGCCCCATTTCTGTTTTAGGCACAGGCTGTCTTCAAGAAATGAAACGATAAAGTTTTTCACTCTCTTTTTAAAAATGATTTGCAATCATTTGTAGCAAAACATCAAGGCTATAATTTCTAACCTCAACCCTGGTATTTGCGGCAGAGGATCTCCATTGATGGTAAGCCAAGAAGTTACGAGTGGCGGGTGTCCTTTTCCTAAGCAAGTGAGCGTGACGCCGACGGTATTTGCGAAGAAAGTTATTGGCGAGGGTTCGACGATGAGTGACGGTCCATCCAACTCTACTCTTGCACCCAGGCTGTAATCTAAAAATAAAAGAGAACACCTATAAATAACTCATCGTCGTTCAGACCACAGAAAAAAACAGCGATGTAGATTACATACTTTCACTTTTGAAAGTAAAAGTGAAGTTTCTTCACCTGGTGCACTTTACTTTTTGGTCTGACTTGGAGAAAGTAAATGTCTGAAGTGGAAGTTTGGGGGTGAAAGAGGTTTTGAGATGAACGGAACATAAAATAGAATAAAACAAAAGAGAAAGGAAATGACAAAGACTTTTTTTTGCATCTTAGAGCCCGGAAATTGCTCGTTTATCATACATATTATGTCTCAAGGCGAACCTGAGGGTACTAAACTGAAAGTACCAATTATAGCCGCTTGACTTCTGCACTTTGGCTAGACGTCTGATCTCCCGCTGGGAATTTAGAAAATATGTAAATGCAAAAATTCAAATTGCACTTGATCCAAAATTCAATAATTTGTTTGCAATGTCTTAAAACATACTAGATTGCAGCAGCAAGCTGCATCCCAATACTTACATAAAATTTCAAAGTTTCTAACAACAAGCACAAAGACAAATTTAAATTACAGCACAATTGTACCATGTGCTGGTTTTCTGCTACAAAATTGTTGGAATTCGGAATGGAGTTACACATGTACGGATCCAGCTTTTGAAGAGATAAAATACCCCAAAGACTCTTTGAAATATATTATCCACAATTGAAAGCTGAATTCTACGTGATGGTTGGTGATGGTATGCGTGTGTACGGATTTGGTGAAGTCGAGGCTAGAAGAGTTGAAGAGTTGAACTCTCGTAGCAGCTAAACTCCTCTAGATTCCTGTAGTTAGATTACTTTTGAAATGCGGGGTAATCTCTTTTGTATACGACGTCAACTGTCAGAACTATGGAGCATGAGCATTTATATGTTTTCGGGGTTCAAGTCTGTACAGTGCATCTGCTCTCGATTTTTTTTCCTGGGCCGTTCCTGGTCCTACCAGTACCAGCATCATCATCATGAGAAAAAGAAAGACGACTGACTAACTCTACTTATGTATGCCTGTGTATTCCCAGGTTCGTGTTTACTGCAGGAGGAAAAGAGGTAAGACTCTTTTACTGGAGAAAGTCTATGTTGCTGCTGCTGCTGGAGACTAGAGAATAAGAAATCGATGTATGTTTATATAGGAATTCGTAATTTACATGCAAAGACATCTTCACCCCTGTAAGAAATATATGTCCGTTAGTTTACTTTAGGTTATGTGTGTGTGCGTGTGCTTTTTTTGTGGTCTAAGGCTGGGCTTGCTGAGCCGAGCCGAGCCTTGGCATGGCCTAGCCTTGCCCAAGGGACCCATATACACGGAGTAAAAATTTTGGGAGCAAAAAATGATGAGGTGCAATTTGTCCAATGACATCGTAAATTTACTTCCTTGGGAAACCTATTTTCCTTACCCCACAACATTCACCTTTCTCCTGCGACTACATACTAAAAACACGAAGAAAGCGAACCATGATACCCAAATCCCATCTCGGACCTAAAAATGACATGTTTTTACCCTCAATTACTTTCCACAAGTCCCTAACCGCTGCTCCAGCTCACCTAGCCTAAGTTTTACCGAGTAGGAAAACTTTTTGCTAGCTACAAATTGCATAATTAGTTTTAATTTATTCTGGCGACAAAGAAAGATTTCTTTTATTGTACAGAATAAATTGAACCTTTTTCTAAATTAACAGCACGGGAGTAGCGAAAGTCAAGTACCAGTTGCCACTGCCAAGTGCTGAGCCGAAGACTCTTGAAGCAGAAATTAAATAAACACGGCTAATACGTGCATCAACGCTTGGGATTTGCCCTGTCAATTTTATCACGATATTAAATTTTAGCCATATGATTTCGAGAAATCTATGAAATTTTATTTCGTCAGCACATTGGGCTAGCGTGCTACGAGAGAAATGCGTCACGCCTACGTAATAATTCTGAAGCAAACCAATAAAAAAACACACAGAGAATTTGTCACTCGTAAAAGATGACTTCGATTATCTTCAAAGGAACACAAAAAGATACTCTGTCAAAACTTGGAACGTGTAAGAAGCTGTAAAACTAGAATTATGATCACAAAAACCTCAAGCGAAAAATTGGCTGTCGCGTCGCATTAAAGGCACTACGACGTGCTAGACTCTGGCATAAAAGAGATGTCCGCGTGACATGACACCCAGCAATATAAAAATGTTAGGAATTATTTATGGATCCTCGACTTTTCTCGTAAACAAGTTTGTAAAGCAAAAACCGAGCAAGCAAATGGAACTCAAAGAGAAAACTACGTACTACTATTTCGTTGCTCGTTCTACAAGTTCACAAAAAAATTCCTGAAAGAGCTTTTAATTAATTTGGCTACAATTGAGAAAGAAGGAGAAATGGAAGGAAATATGCTGACTAAATTACTACAGGTGTTTGCCAGTTTTCAAAGTAATTAAAATTTAGAGTCTTTCAAGTTCTTACCTGAGTGCAGGGAGAAGATGACAAAGCCTAAGAGAAGAAGATGCGTTCTTGTTCTGGATCTTCGAGAGACACCCATTTTACCTCACCCGGGTTGTAGTAGTCGTCGTCCGTCGTCGTCGTCGCCGGATGGAAGGGAGGGGATGGCGCTTAACGAGAAAATAGAAAAAGAAACGTTGATAATTAGACACGCTAGACAAACTCAATTTAATTTTGAATTTACAGAAGCTGAAAACTCGTCCATTTGTTTAATCATCCAAAATCTCTCGGGGAAAGCAAAAGGGAGTGACAAAGTCACAACTGCTGTTGTGCTGCCTCAACTTCTGCACGAATGTTTCGACGAATTTTAATCAAGGTCTTTTGCATATGGTGCATGCGGGAACATGGAGGCTGTCGAATCAGACTGGAAAATCAGTATGTATTGCAATCCTAGCCCAGATTTCGAATAAATTCTGCTGTGCTTGACTTCTAATGCTGAATTAAATGTCCTGAGAGTCAGGATTTAAGAGGCTGGAATGCAAACAGGAGCAAGATTCGGATGTTGAATAGTTAAGCGAAAACGGAGAGTTCTTGGTCTACAAAAACGTGCACTTTAAGTAAAGATGCGTAATTTTAAAAAATTAACCAAGCGTGTTGAAATTACAATGGAAGTTGAACAATTCAGAGCACATCAAATGGAACAATTTAACTTTTTTAATATCCGGACTTTGTCATTTATTGCCCGTCCGATATGATTCAAAGATTAAGAAAGAATTTCAATGCCCTGTGAAATTTCAGGATTTTTCCCTTTCAGCTCAGCTATAAAGCTAAACCTGCATTTCTGAAAACCACCAAAACTTTGTTCAAAATTCCTCACTGCAACTCCGATGTTCTAGAAGCCAACTTATTCATTGTCAAGGGACTCAAGGCGAGGAAATAATTGTCGGAAAGATAATTTAGTAGTTTTGCACCTTTGGTTTGGGCCTGGGCAGGAAGGTGGTGTTTACAAATGCCAGAAATGTATGTGCTTTAATAACATTTACACTGAAGAAGCCGGAGCCGAGACATGAGGACTTAACAAATGAATTATTATGTTTTCCCCTCCACTTTCTCTCTACTATTTTCTCGGGAGAAAGTAATTTCAACATTATAGGGCAATCCTCCCACAGTTCAAAGTCCACACAAATACAACTCCCTACCACAAAGTAGACCACTCTAACATTACATAACATTATATTACATTGAATTGAATGGCACCACCACCGCCGGGGCCACAACACTAGGAAGAAGTAGCAAGTACCATGTGCACCGAATGAGTTTGCAAGGTTTTATTAGTTCAATGTGCCGCACCAAGACCAACTGAGTCTGCAGTCTAGCCAAAATACCAGGAGCAGAGCAACCTACTATTTTATGTTCCTATTTACTTGCAAGCTGTACGGACGACGGGTATGGAGTAAAGCGCTCCAGCTCTTCATTCTCCCTTACTTATGAAAACACACTTAACATATGTGCTCGTGCTTCCCAAAACCCTTAAATAAATCGGACCCCCTTCATAACACCCTCCAAAATTTTGTATGCTAGCAGCATAAATTTTAGAATTTTTCTAGAACAATGCAATAGGCCGAAAGCGCATTTCCAAACATAAAAGGAATGCTGGGAGTTTGGAAAAAATGTTATCCCAGCTCAGGTAACAACGTTGGATTTTGAGTACCTCACACTTGTCAGAAAATGATAATTTTTGGCAAGAGAATTCCTCAACTCCTGCCCCGTACTTTTCCTGGACTGGAAGGAAGGAAAGCATGTATAATCAAGGATCGTCTCACTTTCTCCAGGTTTTTTTTTCTGGCCAGATTTCTCTTTTAACTTGGAACTCTCTCGGGTTAGTTTCTTCGGAAGTGGAAGTACAATGTACGTCAAATAGATTACTTTTTGTGGTTCTTGAAAGAGCATAAGCGAGCACACACACACACGGAGCAAAAGATCTCTAATATATTTTAGTACTCTGGCGTTATGTACATATTACAACTACAAGTGGAGCATATGCGCTTGCTTTGTTGTGCGCCTCTGCTGTGCTCTGCTCTGCTCCACTACACTTGTTGTATTCTTCCGTATTGTATTCCCGAAATATCCACCACTAGTCCTACTACCCGAAAAATTTAAGAATGCACATACCCAAGAAAAGAGACTTTTCCTTTGATAAATTCTTGAGGGAAACAACTCTGTCCTATTGGAGGATGTTGAAGCATATGGTTCTAACAAAATAAGATGTATGAAGAAATGTTATACCAAACTTGTGCAGATGGTCTTCGGTGGGTTCTAGAAAGATACCCTGGTATTCTTATTTACATGGATGCTTGGTGCTTGCTTGCCTGGAGTTGAAAGCTATCCCATTTATGGAATACCCGGAATAGAGACAGTCCCGGTGGAATTTCTACCCAGGAATAGCATGTCATGCCCTGCCATGGCAAAGCTACATTGTAATATTTGGGCATTTCAGACCAGATCTTTTCTGTACCTTGTCTTGTCCTAGTCTGGTCTGACTGACTGAGTGAGTCTGTACTGTACTTTGAATTTGAATGTTTCTCTGCGTGCTTGCGTGCGTTTATTTCCAACATCCCAACTCACCTTCGGACGGACTTTTCCTGTTGTATTTGTACGCATGTTGTAAATAAATTTTATGATCAATTTTTCTCTGAGTTTGAATTGTTTGCTCACAAGGCTCAGAGATGCAATAAAAGTAAACTTTCATGAATATTGAAGTTTATTGTGTTAGGAAATGTTGGTGATCCGGTTCCCGGACCGAATCATGCATCATTCATGCATTACAACTTTCAATTCAATGAAATGGCTAAACATTCCTGCGACGGAACGGGGTATTGAATTTATATCAAATGACTTTTGTGAATGATTCGCAAACTATTTTTGATATTATGTTCTCTGTTATGAGCCCTGGACTGGCAAATCGGTTTTTGAAAGCAGCGTAACAATAATAAATTCTACATGGAAGAATTTTTTGTTTGTGTTTTGGAATGTGCTGGACAAAAATTGATTGTAAAAGAAGAAAAACCTGTCAAAAATTATGAGTTTTAAAAACGTGTTTGCTTTCAAAACATTTCGATTGGGCAAACGCATAAACCGCACAGAAAATGTAATGGATTAATTTGGAGGGATCTGCGTGTGAGATTGGGTTTGGGTTGGTTAGTGTGACTAGGTCATTATTTCCACACAATTCCAATTCCAAGCCCCCCAAGTAAATTAAAGTTTGGAAAATCAAGTCTGACTTTTCCCGTGACAGGGATAAATGTATGTATTCAAATAGAGGTTGATGATGATGAGTCTTTCTATTCCCTGAGCTAACTGTCGACAGCTTTTTCCTCCTGACAACTATGAAACGCTCGTGTCACTTTATTTATCTAGCCTCTAGTCTAGTCACACAAAGCAGGAAAGAACATGAAGGCTGAGCTTGAGGATTTCCTCAAGTCCAGATACAGACACAGACTACATTTTCCCAAGGTGTTTCGCTTCTCACTGGACGAGCTGAATAATTTGATAAACATATATCAAAATTACATTATCGAATTAAAGAGCGATTGTAATGAGAAATTGGTATGGTTTAATTTGAAGGTTGGATTGAAAACTAAGCTTGATTAACTGCAAAACCTAACCTCGACTCAGCTACATTTTGCTCAGAAGTAATCAAAAAGTAATTTTTTGAGAATTCTTGTTGTTTTAATACGTTATAATCATACGTAATAATTATAATACGTCGTAATCTAACACCCATATTGTCCGCCTCAAATTAAAATCTTGCTGAGAAGGTTTACAAGTTTGATTACTCTTGCAACACCCTAGCCAGATCCCAATCGGGAGTAAAATCCTTCTTTGAATGCAAACCGTGTGTGGGCTGATGGGCTCAGAGCTAATTTGCAGTTTGTCTCAAACCCTACGACCTTCATTAATCTTAGTCGAATGGTTAGAAACGGTCCATTTAATTTTGTCCAAACCAAAATCCTCAGTCCTCACGTCCACACATACTAAACTTACAAAAACAAGTCGGCGGGTCGGAACGCTGCTGTGCTGTCAGCCTTGAGCACTTTTTCTCTATTTGCTATGCCAAACAGTTAAATAAATCTAGGAACTGGGTGCTCTGCACGCACGGTGCAGTGCAGTGCGATTTGCATTTTGTATGTACATATTCAACTCAAACTCAACCGAATTCCAGGACCACAAATGCTTTCTCTGTGCTGGGCTCTGTGCTACTGGAAAACTTTAGCTGGGCTTCTACGAGAATAGAGAACATAGGTTCACACTCTTC
>JAQGCM010002520.1:0-11030 GCA_034699705.1 Hymenaphorura dentifera
CGTAAGCATTAGACCGGATGCCACAATTGCTTCTAATGACATTCGATCTTACCCATTAGTAAGTCTAGTGTAATTTCTTCCAAAAATATTTTCAATAAGCTAATGAATGGTGAAATTACATAGGAGACCAGACAATGTTACCTGAAGGGAGAGTATTCTTTAACATTCTACACGCTATATTCATGTGAGTTGGTTGAACCAGGGTTTTAAAAAGCGTTTCGGCTACTCCGTGTGATTCGCATGTTTTGATGATTAGGCTTGTTTGCATAAGTAATTAGCAAAAAACCTGGAGTTTGTCTGTTTTTAATATTTTAATAAATTTCAGCGTCCAATTGTATAGACGAATGCATTTCTAACAGAACGCACGAGGCCTGCACCTGTGTTCGCTACTTTATGCCTCGTACGCTAAACATTTTTTCCATACATTTCTGAATGTGCTGGAAAACCTTAGTATATTGAAATTTCTTATTTTTTCAGGGGCCGATACTTGGGATCTCTGTAATCCAGAAGATTATAATTGCACTGACAATGTAGTTCGTAAGTTCAAAAATAAATTGATTTTTGTGGCATTGCAGGACTGTATAATTCCAAATATTTGTTCATTGCTAGGTGAATTCATAACAAAGCCTGTCAAAGAATTTTGCAGCCAATGCTACCCAACATGCACTGAAATATCGTACATATCCGTCTTGACATCGACGACACTTCAAACTCCCAACATGACCGATAAACAAGGAGGAGAAGGGCACGACAACTTGTCGTAAGTTTCTAAATTTTTTTGCCAACTTACCCTGTGAAATTAGTTTGCAAAAGACACAATGCAATGCATTTGTTTTTTGGCAGGATTCACAAAAATGCATCCATCGTGCATATTTATTTTGGTGAAGAAACGTTCTATCCAAAAGTTCGAAAACGCCTCTACGATTCCACAGATCTAATCGGTATTTCATAATTTCAACAACTCAGCTTTCCTGAATGGTTTGGTTTGCTAAAATTCTTGCTAGCAAATCTTTTACTTCACGCAGCAAACTCTGGTGGACTCCTTGGCCTTTGTTTGGGATTCAGTGTCCTCAGCGCAGTTGAATTTCTGTACTTCATAACCCTTCACCTTTGGTGTAAATTCCGGAGAAATAAAGACCCCACACCAACTGAGGACATTAGGAAAGGATCTAGAATTGCACTCGATCTTAAGAAACGGAGAGAAGCAGCGAGCGGTCGAATGGAAGAAGTGTATCAAAATTAAGTAGTTTTGTGTTGGCAGATATTGTTTCAACCGTACACATTTCGAGTTATTATTCAAATTCAGAAAATTTGAGCTAAAGCTACTAAGATTTTAGGGACAGAGTTTTTTTTTTGACTAAACAAGTACACAAATGCTAGTTAATGCATTGCAATAAAGATGCAATAAAGCCCATGGAATAATTTAGCTTCTTGATCAAATTAAGACAAACGAAAATGTTTTAACCCCATTGTTTTCAAAAATTAACCAAAGTAGGCACTAAAATCTAAATTGAAGCCTAAACTTTTTGTACGTTTTGGACGTGTGCTATAACCTTGATAAACCTGAAATTTCCCCAACTGTATCAGCACTAATTCTGATCCTATTCTGGCTTTGTATTAGTATCATTGCGCTAGCGCTCAATTGCACCCTTTGGTTCAGGTGAAAAGAATAGCAGGAGTACTTCTGGAGGCAATAATTATCGCGACTGGAAGAACAGCAGTACATTGCAGGCACTCCGGAATAAATAGAAGTAAAAAATATCTTAGACTGTGGGTGACGCGGGCTACTGGCACTGCGTTTACTGTGGATTTGTTAAATGGTTAAGTTAGGGCAACAATTGTTCAAATTATTCATATTCATCAGCCCGTATTTAATGTAAGAATCTAATTAACTTGATGGTGCTTAAAAGTTCTGCTCCTATGATTACAAATTTTCATTATTCTCGTTTTATTTCAATAGTTGAACATTGCAACGTTTAGTAGTAAGCCCAAAATGCTACCCCGTGTAACCTGGTTTGCAGATGGACACGGCTTTGGGAGCAGCGTCACAAATTCCATCATTTTCGCATCCAATAAAATAATAGTTTTGATATTCAGAGGATCCTTTTTTCCCTACTGGCTCAACGTATCCGCAGTAGGAACCCACTGATGACACACATTTTCCATTTGAAATCTTCAGCTTTTGATCAATGCATTTACACTTATTATCAATGCATGCCCACCCATATCTGTAATTGCATTCGTTAGCACTACAAGATGACCCTAATCCTCTGAAATATTCGCATTGCTTTCCTGGGGTTACCAAAGATCCAGGCCGGCATTGGCAAACTCCGCTTTTGCAACCAGCCGAATGAATACATTTAGGAGCGCCGATACCATTGACGGAGCATTCGGATCCGACAAGACCTTGGCATTTTGATTCATACCTGTCGTATATTTGAGTTACCACATTCCCACATTTGCAATAACCGTCGATACAGCTTAGACCTTTGTCGCAATCAGTTTGAACCTTGCATTGGGTCAGATGTCCGCCAATACAAGTACCATTCCGGGAATTGTATCCTGTATCGCATTGGCAAGATCCTGATCCTTTCAAATATTCACAACTTGCGTGGCGAATGCAATCTTCCGAGTATCTGCATGTAGAATTTATAGGAGCTCGGCACTTTTGTCGCTCAGAATCGTATATGCCGTCTTCCTTCGGGCAACTGCATCTGGTTACAAAATTAATTG
The DNA here is from genome assembly GCA_034699705.1 of Hymenaphorura dentifera. Classification (NCBI taxonomy): domain Eukaryota; kingdom Metazoa; phylum Arthropoda; class Collembola; order Poduromorpha; family Onychiuridae; genus Hymenaphorura; species Hymenaphorura dentifera. The sequence goes on from JAQGCM010002520.1 coordinate 2,734, forward strand.
TTGGTTGAATTTATTGTTTGCATTTGATATTGAAGCTGTTCGCAAACCTTCCACTGTTGCAGGATAAATCATTTGGCCAGCATTTTAGTACATCGCTACAGAGTTCCCCATATTTGGGTTGTTCGACACAAATATTTGTAGTTGGGTCCAGAACATAATTTCCGTCTGACAAGAAACACCCGCATTTTCCGAGAAGTGAGTAACTGCTTGACGTATGGTCGTACTGATTACCCTCATATGTACCAAATTCATAATTTGAAAACGTTGTACAAGCTTGGTTTTCCGGACACTCGTTGGCGGACATATCACAAGGATTTCCAGATTGAACCACGCAACGTTGTGTGGACTGGTCGAAGCGTCTAGGAAATTCAGTTGCGTCTTTGGAACTCCCGTTGTAAGGTTTATCTGTGCTGATTCCGTAATAGTAAACTTCTTTGGCATCATCTTTCGTGTTGACTCGACTCAGTGCCCTGGTCGGAGGACAAGCACATCTAGATATTGGATTGAGTATTAACTTTTAAGATTAATAAAAATAATTACAGTTAAATATTTTCATGACATTAAATTTACTTGTTTTTTTCGCATTCCATGTTGCCAATGCATGGTGTCGATTGACTACAAGGTGCTCCGAATTTTGCTCCAACCGAGCATACATTGCCACTTGGAATTTTAACCATCCCCTCCAAACAAGAGCAAAATCCGGCGATGGGATACTTGGCCGGGTCCAGTTGTTCCTCATCGGAAGAATTACCGTAAAATTCTGGCTGGAATTGCTTGCATTGGGTGCCAGTCCCACATTCATCATCTTCCAAGCAAAGATAATTTACTTTTGTGATGCATTTCTTTAAGGATTCGTCGTAGATTCTAGGATGGAGCATTACATCACCCAAATTTTCAGGGTCAGTAGAACTATTGTTCGGCACTGCATAGGCCATGTTAATTTGATATTCTGGCCAATGACGTATCACAAATTTCATTTGAGTGCATCTGGGGTCGTTTTTATAGTCCGGCAACTTCTGAGCAAGGACTCCTCTCATGCTCAGTAGTATTATTAGTTTGAAAAGCAACATTAGCTCTGGAATTTCCATCTGGAAAGACAAGTTTATTTAATTTAGTAGCCAAAAACTCGTCCTCGGTAGATATTTCATTAATTAAAGCTAAAGTAGTACCTTATCAGTTATCTGACGGAATGTCAGAATTCTGGTTCTGAGGAGGGCACCCAAAGAGTTTTCCAACACTAATGGATGTTACTTCATTTTATACCACTCAATAACTTGGTTTTAATCTCGTCTTAATTGTTCCAATTCATTGTAATTCGATTAATTCGATTGAAAACACTTTTAAACAAATTATTTCAACCGTTATTCGCCCTTGGTTATTAACAATGGTTAAGTTACTTTATTAATTAAGGAATTTTGTCGATTTTGAAGGCAACTCTGCTAATTCAATTAAAGGTAATTAAGGTCAAGTTCAAATTCTCCGAATAGAATCAAGGCTAGCCATGTAGTTATGCTACTACAAGAAGCATTTGAATGACAAAACAAATAATTGCTTCTAATGTTCGTACGGGTGAGTTGAAAATTAAGCACCAGCGTAAACAAACTTTCTCGAAAATGCGAAAATCGAGTAATATTGGACTACAGAAAAAGTCTGTCTCATCCACAGCAATTAGAGCAAATAAAGTGGTCTAGTTCAACACCCTTATCCAAACTTGAACATTCTGGATTTAGCAAAGTCAGGCTAGAATCCAGTGTAACAAAACAACTTTTTGCTCGTGTTGACTTCAAAAGGCTTATTAGGTAGGGATTTCCGGAAACAAACCGCAATGCACTTGTCTTGAGCAAGACATGTAAGAGTTTTGACGCAAAAACACACAATACTCAATTCAATTCATACAAAAACACCACGAGTTAGACAAGACTGTCTGTCAATAAGAGTTATTTCTCAGAAGTTGTAACTAAAATATGCACAGGATTTGGCTGGGGACAACTTTTAAAATTCAGCCTTTGAAACTACGAGTAAGGTGTAGGGTCTAACCAGATTTCATAATTGAAATAGTCTAATCAATAGAAGTACAGTTTTCCAGAATAGTGCAACAACTACTTCTCATGATTGGATAAAATTGCCAACCACACGAATAAAGTGGCCATGAATTTGAACTTTACACACTCAAACTGTTCTGAGCACACATTCAAGTCATTCGGAATTCGGAAGGCTGTGTTTGTGTAGTCTTGGATCACTTGGATGTCAGAACAAGTCGACAAGTTTTAAAAATTAATATGCTCTCAGACATTCTATTTTTGGCAAGGGTAACGATGGGCCCATTAAATACCGACTTTGTTATCATATTCTACTCCAGAAATTACAAGGTAGCTTAATGTCCTATTAAGGACATTAAGCTACATTTAAGCAATATTTAAGTCCTTTAATTGCAGTTAATTGCAGCCTTAAAAAATATTTTCATGAGAAAGCTATTGTCAACGTTGGCCAAGATCCTGTGCCTTAGTGAAGTGAGTATACATTCAGGTTCGTCAATTTGGCTAGCTGATGTCCTTCAAATCTTAATAAAAGTGTAACCGATAACATAAGTAAGCGAGACAGAATGTGTAAGCTCTTCAACCAGGCCAATTCCAGCAATTAGAATTATGAAATAGTTACACATCGTTATAAATTGGAGTTTGTCCGATATGCAAATAGTCTGAATAAAGGCATTATCTCATCGAATTTCAAATTCGAAGACACACTTGGAATCTAATTGGAAGGCCAAGTGGGAGTCACTCACAAATTAAGTCTGGAAAATTGCTATATCGAGCGCTCTGCAGACAAGGCAGACATCACAATTGCCCAACATTATTAATGAACACCAAGAAGCATTTGACGCCGAAATGGATTCGATTGGATGGCAACTAGCCCAATTTTCTAAGAATTGCTCTGAAATGAACACCGTTTATCCAGTTTCTTCAGAGAGAGAATCAAAACTGCTGTCATTTCGCAATTCAATTCCAAGTCAGAATGCTCTCAAATTTGACCATCAGTTCCCTAAACTTCACATTCGTTATTGCAACATTTTTGAAAATTGTTTCCTTCAGCTGGAACAGCGGAGCCCTCAGATTGGCAATATTATCCAACTGGACTTTTAGTTTTGTTCTCTTAAGTTTAGTTTTTAGTTTCAGTCGACTGATTATTCAACTAATTTCTCTGCATGAAAATTGGACAGCAGCTAATTCAACTTCGCCTGCAATCCTTGCAGGAATTGCTTTGAATTTACTTCGTCGACTTGGCTCACTTGTTTGTCATTTGAATCTTATTCACAAAAGACGAGATGTTTCTTCATTAGTGAATCATCTGTTGCAATTGGATGTCATTTTGAAAAGTAAGCTTAAAATTAGCTCAGCTTGCATCAAGATTCGCAATGAGAATTTCCAAATAATTTCAATTTGCAGCAAAATATTTCGGACGTGGCTACTACAAGAAACGAGACACCTCTGGAATGCTCAGCGTAGGTCTCCACATCTTATGGATTGTCGTTAGCATTATTTCGTTCTTCTCCATCGGTCGAGATCCGTCATACCTTTACTACACAAAATTGTTTGGTTCCAACAATGACAATCACCCATCAAATTTCGCGTTATTTGTCCTCAAAATTATTGTCTCGATTGAAAACTGTGTTCAAGTTTTGGTTCTTCTTCTCCACATACATGTTTGGCTAGCTTATGGATACTTTGTAATCACATGGTTCTTGGAAATCATGTAATTTTCTCTTTTCATAATTTCGACAAAAATGAAAAATAATATTTTTTTTTCTTCAAAATTTTGTAGTCCACCAAACTCAAAGTACAACGTAACAGATGCTCTGGAAACATACAAATCCATGCAAATCTTGAATCAAGAATTTACAAATTCCTTCTCGACCGTTTTGCCTTCTTTCCACTTGTATTTGAACACATTTTGTATACTACAACTTTTTATTACAATTAGATACCACACTATAATTCCGACTGCAGTTTTGAGCGTAGTGTCGATCCGTGGGGTGGCTGCATTTCTTATAATAGTTGTGATTTTCTACATGTTTGCCGGAGTGCATGATTTGTCCTACAAATTCGTCAACAAATGGAAATTAGAAGGAAGATCGAAAGTGAAGCTGTCACTGATGCAAACGCATCAGCTTGAGACGTGTCGTCCATTGCGAATACAATTTAGTTCACTCTATTTCATCAGAAAATTTACAGCTTTTAAAATCGTCACAATAGTAATTTTCTATACAGCGAAAGCTTTGATGGTTTTCTGATTCTGATTATCTCAAATAAGATTTCTGTTTTTGTGCCATGATTATGCGGAGTCGAAGTAGAGGAATAAAAGTAACATGAATGGTTAATTACTTATTAAACAAATTTTGTCGGACAAACGGGATGTGAGGAAGCTGCCTGGAAAATAGTTCTAAACGCGTTAAATGTTCAAAGCAAGTTCAGTTTGAGCGTGGCAATATAATTTTCAGAGAAACTTCCAAAATGCATCGTTTGCGTGTGAAAACGGAGAAAATCTCAATTTCCTGAATTTGATTTTGGCGATTTTGATAGCTTAAACCTCGGGAAAAGGCAATGAGATAAGTCTTTTGTTTTCTCCATGCAAAACTATGTAAAATTGAAAAACTCGCTAACATTCGTAAGTGTAGTGTGTGTGAAGTGAACACGGGTGGATTCTTGGAAACAGGATCCGCTAAACGGTTCAAAATAAAGGCTGAGTTGGGCCAGATAATAATATTCTCAGAAGCTCTGGCTATTTGTTTTCATAAACCCGAGTCGTACTAACGACACGAGAAATCAGTAATCAATTGATACATTCAAACCATTTTTCGAAGTTCTTTGATGAGTCTCTCTCTCAAAAACAATTCTTGAAGCAGCAAAGTTTTGAAGTTAGCCAGTGCTCAGTAAGTAGAGGAAGTACATTTTTCCTAAAAAGAAAACTTGATAATCGCAATAAATTTCGCTGGCTTCCCTTCCCACCATGAGTTCGCGTGTTCACCTTGGTCGATGTTTCCAGATTTTTCATTTTCTTTTGCTCTCTCCCATTTCCATTGTTGTATGGGTGCATTAAATTAGTCTGGAGTTACATTGTTTGTTGCTCACTATTTCCATTCTTGCGTCAGTTCGGTTCAAACCACTTCAGAGCGGTGCTGTGATATTTCTGACTGCTGAGTACATACGATCTGATTTCATTTCAGAGGTTTTGCCATTTCATGTTAACTTCGTACCTATATCAATCAGGAGGCAGGATCTACCCAAATCACGCAAACATTAGCAACGCACTGCTGCACTCAACGTGCTCCATTGATTCTTACAAAAACAGGATCAGTTAGGTAGCTAATTAATTTAATTACAAACATTATTCACTGAAGAAAGAAATTCTAGCAGCAAGCTGTACTGGTACATTGTAACTTTCTTAGCTTATTTATGAGTACTTTGGAAACGCCAGGTAAACGTTACGTACAAGATGATTATTGAGTTGAATACACCCCAAAAAATTTGCAATTGTGGATAATTACGCAACCCCCGAAAAAACTAGTCAGCTGAAATATCAATCCGGACTTTAAATCCAATATTTAGGAAAAACTCGGCTTGCTGGCGCCTTGAATACGTCACTGCTGAATAGAATTGCGAGGCGTTAGAATTTATATTATAATTAGCACGATAGCATGTGCAGTTTGTGTAAATGTACATTTATCTGAGGAACGTTTAAGGTATTAGTCTCAAAAAAATCTTCGCTAATTTTCGTTCTATTTGTTGATACATGCAGTAAGTGTTCTTTAATATTGCACCTACCATTTTACAGTTAGTATTTAGTTCGTTGAGTTGTCGACATGAATTTCCGGAACATCTCTGACTCAAGCCTAAGACTCCTTAGTAATTTTCCATATTTTTTATTTCCCAACATTTCAAGTTCACACTGCCTGTTGTTGGTGCAGTTTGATAGTCATTTATGATTTGATCCTCAAAACGTACCACTTTCCCATGATCAAAATACGCAATTGCATGAAAACAATAAAGTAACTTTTTCTTTAATCGGACCAGCAACAACTAAAACAACTGGATGACCAATACAATGTGATCTCTGTGCGTAACATTTCTCGCCGTGACAATGACAATGAGTCACCTGAATCTTTGTGTGCAATGTGTGCAATGCTCTGTGCTCAAGACTTAAAAGTTGAAATTGCAAGCAATACAATATTGCATATGAGCGAGGCAGACAGGACGAATCCTACGACTAATCCTCAAACAACTCAACAACAACAGCTGCAGCAAAACCACTTAATCAATCAGAGAAAAGTGTGGCTTGGCCATGGCCATGACTTTGGCTATTGGATTACGCAGCAAGCAGAACGCAAATAAATTATTCTCACCTGTCCCTAATAAAACCATATGATAATTAAAATGAACTTTAAAGTGCTTATGACTAATTCAAAACCAGACACACTAAATGTGGCGTTGCACAATGTTAAGAAAACGTTTATTTTCGTTGAGAATTTTGGCTTGCAATCTTTCAAATTCTCTCAGGGTATTATCAAAAATGTAGCGCCTGAAGATCTCGGTCAAGGTAAAACTTATTGACTCACCGACATTGTTGCGCCAATGTAATAAGCTAACATACATCACAGACATAACCTACCGGCACGGGATTTTTTCTTACGAATCGTACAGTTGAATTTTCAAATATCAGCAAAAAAAAATGTGCGCTATCGGCTATTGAGTGCATTTTGACAGTATGAGATCACTTAAATAGAATACACGCACTTGTATTTCCACTGAAATAATAACTTTGTTCGTTCCGGTCCGTCACCCCTCAAACTTGACACGATAGAAGGATGTGAATTGGCTTGAACAGTTTCTCTCAAACTTTGACTACATTATGTGCAACAAAGCAATTACCAACAAGTACAACAATGACTTAGTTTTCACCGAAGGAAGTTCCGGTTCTTAGGAAAATTTGTTTAACGACAGGTGCTTTGGACCCCGGCTCCAATTTAATATTGGTTTCTTAGAACAATTCATCATAAAGTCCACCCTCGACATAAAGCAGACGCCAGAAGAACATTAAACAGAATTTTAAAAGTCTGAATGCAGTTTAGAACGGTATGAAATGGAATAGCATACAGCTAAAAAGTATTGTTAGAACTGTGAAAATCCCAACAGAAATTTGGAAGCGTTTACATCCTTCTAACAACAAATTTCATGCTAAATTGAAAAAATCTGAAAACGTATTTGATTTCAGGTGTTTAATCACAATTATCGCTCTTTTAATCCTGAATACAGGTTGGGATTGAATGTTCTTGGCCACAATTAAATACCTAATTTCATCTGTTGCATCTGTAATCTGCTCATTCATCGCTTTGTAAAACAAAGAAGAAACCCAGAAGAAAAAGCACATTGCACTTGAACTGTTGCAATAAATGCGAAAGGGTCCTTTTCCTTGTACTGTACCACGACCACTAACTAAAGTCAAGTGCAATTGCAACTCCACTCCATTGCCCATTACCTTCATTGTCAAGAGAAAATTGGCTGCCTTGCCTGCCTCGTGGGTCCACTAAAATCCACTTTGTATAAATTTGACTTGAATTGAAGAGTCATTCTTCAGTGAGTCCTCTTTGTCTTCTGGTCACAGATCGTGCTTGGATCCTACATTGCATTTAAATTCAAGTGGTATGATCAATTAGTTTGCACTTGACTTGTTAACACAGGCCACGGCTGATACATTACTCAATAATTGATTCATTGGGCATTTGCGAAGCAGTGCGCGTAGAATTCGCAAAAATTAATTGTTTCAAATCGATTCCTAAGAAGCACGCATTTGTTCAAGTTCATTTTGATTCCCAAAAATGTTTAACCTGCCAACTTCACCTCAAAAAATATTCGGAATGAGTACACTGTTCGCATTGATTGTTTCTGTGACCTTTGGAGTGAATCAAGTGGCAGCAAATGTGTTCCCTCCGAACAATACTGGTGCACATTTAACTGCAATTACAAGTAATAAAATTGGCGAAGAATTGTCCAACACTTTGCAAACAATTCCTGACCCGGTTCCGGAATCTGAGCACGATTTGATCTTTCGGTACGATATTATATAATTTTTTTTGAAATTCATTTCACGAAGGAGAAAAGGGATGGGTATTCTTTGAAATAAAAATTCCGATTCCGATACCGATACTTGGCGAGCAATTTTTAAGACTTCCGATTACAATTCCAATACCCATTTTTAAGAATACCGAATTCCGATTCCGATTAATTCGAATACTTGCGAATAAG
>JAQGCM010002521.1:0-11029 GCA_034699705.1 Hymenaphorura dentifera
CCCCAGGTCAATCGGTCAAACCGTTTTTTTGAAAAAGTTGTTCAAATTGGTTGCATCCTTTATGGTTCACCCTGTATTTCAATCGATTTCATTTATAGCTGTTTTTTAATTTTTTTAGCCGACATTTCCCTGGCGGAATGGGGTCGCAAGGAGATCATGTTGGCCGAGAAAGAAATGCCAGGATTGATGTCCCTCCGAAACAAATATGGACCAGCTAAGCCTCTCACCGGGTAAGCATTGCGAACTTTGCAACTTGTCAAGATTTTAGTGATTTATTCACGCGCATATTTGTGCATGTACGAATTCACAATATTGGATTTCGTTTTGTACGTGGAGTTTGACGATTGTTTTTTTTTCATTTCAGAGCTCGTATCGCCGGATGTCTTCACATGACAGTTCAAACCGCTGTTCTAATGGAGACTCTTATCGAACTTGGAGCTAAGGTTTGTAACAATCATTGAATTATTGTCAAATGTGACCCTTCATCCACGATTTCTAAAGTACTGATATAAAAAATTGAAATACAGATCCAATGGAGCAGCTGCAACATCTTCAGCACTCAAGATCACGCCGCGGCTGCCATTGCTGCCACCGGTGTTGCTGTCTATGCCTGGAAAGGAGAAACCGAGGAGGAATACAATTGGTGCATTGAACAATCACTTGTTTTCCCTGATGGTCAAGTAAGCCTAGCTCGAAATTTTATGTCAAATTGAAAAAATCAGATCAACTAGTTACTGAAAGTCTGGTTTAATATAATTTTTTCCCTACTTGTAGCCCTTGAACATGATTTTGGACGATGGTGGTGACTTGACCAACCTTGTCTTGAACAAATACCCTCAATACGCTGCCGGAATCAAGGGAGTTTCCGAGGTGAGATCAATTAAACATGTTCAGTGGTCTGAAAAAATGCTAAATAAAAATTTGCATACTATTAGGAAACCACCACTGGTGTCCATGGACTCTACAAATTGCTCAAGAACGGTCAACTCAAGTTCCCAGCAATCAACGTCAACGATTCTGTCACGAAGGTACTTTTCTTTAACATGACGAAGACGGCAGCATAACTTTTGACTAAAGTATTGCTAATACATGTTTTATGATTATCAATATGATACAGAGCAAATTTGACAATTTGTACGGATGCCGTGAATCTCTCATTGACGGTCTTAAACGCGCAACAGACATCATGGTTGCCGGAAAAACTTGCATTGTTGCCGGATACGGTGATGTTGGCAAGGGTTCAGCTCAGGTCAGTTTTAGTTCATTTTTATAAGTGGATTTAAGCTTAGGAATTAAAGAATAACGCCAACGATATCCACTGGGAAAACAATTTAAAATATTCATTGCTCCACTACTATAGTCTCTCCGTGCCTTTGGAGCTCGCGTAATCATTACCGAAATCGATCCAATCAACGCTCTTCAAGCCGCCATGGAAGGCTACCAGGTAATTATTCCGAAAGCTTACAAATTTTGAAACCCGAAACTGACGGGGTCAACGGTTAAATTCAAATTCTTGAATTTTAGGTTTGCGCCATGGAGGATGTGTGCAGCGAAGCTCACATTATTGTAACGACCACCGGGTGTAAAGATATTGTCCGCGGTGAGCATTTCCTCAAGATGAGAGATGAAGTCATCGTCGCCAACATTGGACATTTTGATTGTGAAATTGACGTCGCCTGGTTGGAGAAAAACGCCACCGTTAAAACTAACATCAAACCACAGGTTGACAGGTATGAAATGTACCACTAAAGCAGAGAATAGCAATACCTCCATAGCATAAATTCATCCAGAGAAATCTGAGTTTATAGAAAACCAATTAATTCATTTTTCACGTTGACAGATACCAGTTGTCCACTGGTCGTCACGTAATTGTCTTGGCCCAAGGCCGACTTGTGAATCTTGGCTGCGCCATGGGACACCCTTCATTTGTGATGAGCAATTCATTCTCCAATCAAGTGCTCGCCCAAATTGCTCTTTGGACTGACAAATTCAACATTGGAGTGTACATGTTGCCCAAGAAGGTATGCAACTTGAAGCCTTTTGTCAAAATTCAAAATGCTTAGTTTAGATTTCCGAATCGCTAAACATTTTATTCTCCTTAATTAGTTGGACGAGGAAGTTGCTGCTCTTCATTTGCATCATCTCGGCGCTAAGTTGAGCAAATTGACACCCGAACAAGCTACCTACCTCGGAATTGATGTCGATGGTCCATACAAACCAGAGCATTACCGTTATTAATTGAAAATGAAAATCCTTACGAGTGACACAATTCCATCTTTACTTTCCGCCTATACAAACTTTACTTCTTCAATTGCGAGTCTATTTGGAATTTCTTACTTGGTGGTTTGGAAATAAAAATATCAATATCTACTTTCATCTGTAAGTCTTACTCAATTTTTTATTCGAGCACGGCTGTCGTCATAATTTAAAAATATATTCTATTGTCGGTTAATAATACAACCCATTGAGCATCAAGCTACACAGACAGGAAGTCACGACACGGCATTGTTGCATTACATTGCAATTAAATTCCAGAGAAACTAAACTCTCATTCACTCAACTTAAACTCGTCATTTGGGTCAGCGTGTTGATAATTTCCTTTTGGAGACTAGCAGCTTCAAATCCCACATCTTCATCCAGCGGTTTTGTTTGGATATCATCCTTCCAATAAAGTAGAGCTTTAGTTTGGAGATCATTGATCTTTTTCAAATAAGCAAACTTCTCTGTCATGTTCATTGAGCTCAATTTTTCGGATTTGATTGCAAATTGTAGACTAAGAGCTCGACTTAGCTGCAATTGATGTAATCCTAGGATACATAAAGGTTGCCAAAATTACTTATTTGCAAAAAAAAACGAAATTGAAATATATAACGTTCACTCCCTTACCTCTCTCGACCGAAATTCCAGGAGCCAAAACATCCCAAATTAGGAGCAAATTACTGGTGTGGCTGACAAAACTTTCCAGCTGTTCCCATTGCAAACACTGCAATTGTGATCCGTGAATATTTGTAATTATTCGCCTAGCTTGCTGCAAAACCCAGTGGTTTTTATGCACAACTTTGTCACGATTATTTGCAATGAAATCCTCAAATAATTTCATTCCTGCCATTGGAACTGTCATGTAGATCGTTTGCAGTTCAGACAATTCATTTTCTAATGACTCTATCTTGGCAGTCGCAATGTTTCCGGGCAAACTGTTTTTACAACTTCCTGTTGAACAATTCCACGTGGATTTGTCGTCATCCTCAAATATTGTGACAGGAAGTAAAAATCCTGGACAATTTCCAGATTTGCATTTAATTCCAGATGCATTCGTTCCTAGTTCGGTTGGATCTATGCACCGCTCACATTTGCAAATAAATCCAGCTGTTTCAGAAATGATGTTTTTTCTTCGGTGTGTTCCAAAATAATTCCAGGGCAAATTATAGGACACGGTGAGCATTTCGCCCTTCTTAATTTCTTTAGAGGTTCGAACTCTCATTGAAAAACTCGGGGAATATCCTACTGACCAGGTGCAATTTGGAGTACAAGAGTGGGTTATCAAACTGGACTTGTGGTATAGGAGCATTGCATTTCTAAAAGACAAAAAATCTTTGCCGTAATTATCCGTCAAATTTTGAAATGGTAAAGTTATTTCTTAGAATGATTTTGACTTACGAAGGCTCTCCATTCTCCTCTTCAACTCTTTCGATTGAAAACGCATTGATTTCGATAGAATTGTTGAGTTGATTCAACTCCTCATCAGAAGCACTTGCTGTTAGAATTTTAAAATAAGTTCTTAACTTTGCAATACTTTCGGGTGCGAGGTTAAAAACATCAGATTTGTCTAGTCGCTCATGCTGCAAATACATAATTGTGGCCCACGACGGACTTCCAGACAATTTCTTCAACATTCCTCGAAGCAGCAAAATCCCTCGGTACAAAAGTTGTGGTGGAAGAATGGACGCATTGTATTTTATTTTGTTTTTCGCAAAGTGTCCGCATTCATTTTCAGAGTGTTGTTTGGCCTAGAATAAAAGAAAATTCATCATTCATCCATTTGTATTACTTGAAATAATTTCACAGAAAATTTGATAGAAAATTTGAGGCGTCGCAAATTGTTATTCACCTTAGCACATTTGACGCTACACATCGGCCATTTGCACTTTGGACAAAGACAAGTATTTTGCACAATAGTTCGTATTTCTTTGCAACAAGAAATACACACAATTGCAGAGCTTGCAGATTGTTCGCTTGCTGTTCCATTGCTGCCATTTTCAATTCTTGGCCCTCCAATCAGCGGTGATTCTTCGATGAGAAATAGCCCTGGACGAAGTCTTCTTGACGCGACCAAGTGTCGACCATATTCCTGATTTTCTTTCAGAATAAAAGGACAGCAATTTGGTTTGTGTTCCTTCCAATGTTCTTTTTGATGCTCGACGCAGCAGTATGAGATTGCATGACATCCTTGGCACAATTTTTCTCCAGGCTCCTTACAAAGGCCACAAAACTTGGTCATTGTCGCATCTGCAGGAAGTGATTGTAATAAATATGTAAACAACACTTGAACCTTAATTACAAATCTAAACTTAGTCTGATTTTTAATCGGCTTTTGCACTTATTCTAGAGCAGCGGCGCTATAACTAACTCAAGGCAAACTGGTCTTGGTTTAGAAGTTTGGTTGGAGATTAAACAACAAATCGTTAAGACATTTGGCAAAAAACTAAAATATTAATCCTGTAATTGTTTGGGAGTGTGTTCGTTCAGTTTGTCAACGACGTAAAATCCCATATCGCTCTCGCAATACAACAGAGTCAGAAAGCCGGATTTTTTTCTGCTTGACACGATTCTTTGACTATTTTTAGCATTTAGCTACTACTATTGCTTACGCATATGTGTATAGCGTTTTGCTCGGGAAATGTGGAATTAAATGTATAAAGCTAAAGCTTCATGAATCCCTGAATGGGAATTATGCAACGAACGGTTCATATAAGAATTGAGATTTAGATTATTTTAGCCAGATGCAATTGCATTGCAATACGTAAACTAAAAACCGTCCCATTCCAATTTTGTTTAGAAATCAACGGAAAACGGCTTGCACTTTTCACACGAAAAATACGCCATTTAGGTGAGATTAGTCAATTATCGAATCCAACAGGATTATTATTTGAACGCGAAATCGTAGTGAAAGTTGATGGGACATCAACTGCAAAATAATAACCATAAAATCTCATGCCCACTCTACATTTCATGATGAAACTTTCAATTTAGAGTACCTGTAATTATAGTCTTATGAACAAAAAATTGCAGCTAAACACTCTAGCACTTTTTAATGACCTTTCAACAGCTTATTTAGCAAAAATACTGGTTCCGCCCGGGATCGAACCGGGGACCTTCTGCGTGTAAAGCAGACGTGATAACCGCTACACCACGGAACCTTCGCTGGGAAAAGTTGTTATTCAACGGTGCTACAATCCTGGCGTCAAAAGTCGTATGATTCTTTTCCAACTCATGCGACTTTCCCAATTGCGAATTACAATGAATGCAGAGGAGTGCCCTATGCAGCTAGTTGTTGGGAATCTTGCGAATATGCCAATAAAAAGCATTGCAAAGTATGCAAAATGCGAATGAATGCGACCGCAGAAATTGCCACATTTTCATATGTGCAGAATAAACCAACTGTGACAAAACGACGCAAACTGTTCATTTTTTTTAAAAATGTAGAATACATGTGGACTTATTTAGTTTTGCAAATAAATGTAAAAAATATACTCACTTTTGAAATCTTTGCAATCGGATTTATATTTCATTTCCAGTTGAGTTTCCAGTTTTTCCGAATTTGCTCTTCAGGTACTTTAAAACTCTGCAATTATTTGTAAAAGGTGATAAACTTCTTGGAGTCTTTAATTTCACTTGACTAGTATTACTTTGCAGGGAAGAACTTTTGCAGAATATCAAGGAAATGCATTGCTTAACTAGAATCAGAATGAGCACTCAGAAATCTGTCTGGAAATGGAAGATGTTGCAATGAAGTCGATACTTTCGTGCAAGACTATGGCGTGACTTCGACTTATAATTGAATCCAAGACGAACGTAACGTGTAGGCGTAACGCGTTAAGGTGTAACAATCCTGCAAATATTACAGAAATTTCTCGTAATTTCGTGTATGGTCCGATTCTGATTCACGGTACAACTACTACACTACATAGACTAGACAGCGAAGAACAATGATGAAATATTGAAATTTCATACAATTGGTCCAATAGTATTTTATCAAATTATATCACATCAAACTTTGACTCGATTATCACTCACTTTCTGGCTGACCGAATGGTTTACGAAACTAAAAGAAACTGAAATTGGAAAGAGGAATTACGAAAGAGTTTGGATTCGATTGCAGCAATGTAGCATTTTATTTCCTTTTCTGGAACTGAAACTTGCGCGATTGGAAGGCGAAGAGGAGATAGAGTATATCCAGTTTAATTATAGCAGTTGGAAAATTGACAATTGCGTGCTGGTTGGTTTTAACAAGTTGTTTTCGAGAAGGAAGAACGACGACAACTCGCCAGTCGCCAGTCAATTAAAAATTAAGTCGATGACAGCTTGTGACGGACGACTGGCTGAGGACTGACGGGATATGACCGATTAATTTGTTGGCCGACCGAGCGAAGTGAGTAAAGTGAAGTCCTCATATCATAGTCGACTAAAATGACACTTTTACCTCATTTAATTTGTATGTTTTTGAGCTTTTATGAACTTTTTGTCGTGAGACCATTTGTCAGGTAAAGTTGGACCGACCCGGTTCAAATTTGGAAGGGATACTAGCTTGGGCTTACAGATTGCACATTTCGATCGGTCCATAATTTTTTAAGGGTACTCTCCTCTGACTGGAATTTTGGCGATAGGGTTAATGTAGGCATGAGGTTGTGTAATCCTAGCAAATGAACTGGAGCTGTTTAGTTTTATGTTGGATTTGATTTTGTGCACAAATGGGTTCCACACGGAATTCATACGATTTGCTTGAAAGCAAATGAAGTTGGGAGGTATTTGTATTTGTAACTGTAACTAACGAAACTTGAGCAAATCGATTTACAAATTATGACCGTTTGTAATAGAAGAATTTGAAGGATTTGCAAAGGTGGCGTGGAAAATCTTGTTAGAGAAAAAGAAGGGATTCCTAACCTAAGAGATGCGCTTTGCTGTAAAATGAACTCGAGCTGCTGTAGCACGGATGAGATGCGTTTTGAAAACTTCGAATCGAATCTGCATATTAACTGCGATAAAGCCGAAAGAAACTGCAAAAAGTAGTACCTTCTCAAAAGACCAAATGCACAGTAAGCGCTCGTGATCCAGAAATTAATATGTTCACCGATGCAAACAAAATGAATTCCGGATCCGGAGAAGTTCCGGTCGAACGAATGCATGCAAATGCAACCAGCCAGAGCAGAGCAAAGCAAGGAATACTTCCGCAGGAGAGTTTTAATTACTTCGCAGCTAATTTTAAGTTGTCACACTGGCATTGGACTTCAAAACAAAATCAAAATGCGTTATTTTCGGCGGACTATCGAAATTCGATAATTTATGTAATTCACACTAACTCGCACTGCACCTTCAATGCAATGTCCGTTGCAAGGAAATTGTTCACGTCATGCATGGTCTGGTATTCCAATGTGAAGTTTTTGCACATTTAATAATTGCTCACGAAATTACTTCCTGGCTAAGTAGCTGGAGAAATTGGTTCTTAGTTCCTCAATTCAGTCAAATTCCTGTGAAACGCAGTGCATTGTTTTGATTTTGATACATGCAAAACAATACAATGATTAATGCCTTCTTGGAATTTAGAGTCTTTCGTAACAATCGTGAAGACGGACGACCTCCTAATTAATATAAAAGAGCTGTAGATTTCATTTCATTGAAAACGTTTCGAATGTATCAGAAATAACCCTCGATTTATTTGATTTTCGGTTTCCATGTTTGAACTGAATCTGACAAATTAGTCCCACCGCTGCGTTTTTTTTTTGGTATAATCGGTTCCAGTTAGTTTAATTAATTCAGATTGAAGGCTTGAAAATGTTAAGCACTGATGCATTGTGTAGTGTATTCAAGCTTTGCATAGTAATTCGCCTATCACGAATCGATTCACAATGAAAAAACATAATTTATTCAAAGTCAAAATTGTAAAATATTGTCATCAAGGTCAAATAAGACTAATTTCAATTGAATTTAATTTTATATTCCAGACTATTCAACAGTATCCTACTTCTGCATGCCATTTACTTCATTTCCGCTATTATAATTATTCGCTATTTTACGTTGAATGGTCGTGAATTCTCGTGATTGTCGGAATACCAGTATTCAGCAAATGTATGGCAGCGACCGACAGACACTTTAGTTTGAGTAGCACCAGATTGTATTTTTATTTGCCTCAACTTTTTTTTTAACAAATGTACAACCCTCATGATTCAGTACGGGTTTACTAGCTAACAGATTAACAAACATTTAAAATAAATTATAAATTTGCTCAATTCGATCAAGTTACAAAACTACGGTAATGTGCAGTGTGTGCAAAACTCTAACGTGATGTTGTAATACTAGCACGATAAAAATACAAAAATATATTCGTCATAATTACATGTCGGTTGTAAAATTAGTCAGCATCGACGTACAGCCAACTATGCTGCAATTTGATAACTTCATTCCCGAAACTAGTGAACCCGGGAATGAGGTATCGTGCAAAAATTTCGAGGCATTTTGGCGATTGTCTTTCGTTGGTCAATTCTAATCCAAAGAATTTCAGAATGACGTCAATTAGTGGAGGCTTGTGAGAATTGATGCTGCTTGGAACGCTCAAAATAACTCTTGAACTTTGAAAGTCTGCATCAAAATTGGTTTCCAAGGACTTGCACTTTTTGCGGCCAATTATAATGGATTCGTAAGGTTGCTTCTTATTTTCAGCGTTGAATGGACAAACTGGAACTCCAGATTTCGTAACCTGTTACACAATCGGCAAAAATATAGTCGTGATATTTTCGCAAGCGAAGTCGCTAAAATTTCAAGAGGCAAATCAATGTGCGCAATCAGACCTTTATCCATCGCCAGATTGTGATGAGTTCGATTCCCCACTTTGGGAAAATTACTTCGACTAGTTGTTTCTGATGACATTTAGAATTTGTGCACCAAACTACAACGATTGCATTGTCTTCGCAAATTTCTTCAATCGGAAGTTGCTCAATTTTGAAATTCTCCAACAGCTGGTAGCTAAAATTTAAAAAGAAATAGAAATACTGGGTTCAGTAAGTTTAACAACACATTGTCAAGCATTTTTTTCAGCAGATTTGTAAGCGTACCCGGCTTCTGCTTGTTTCCGCTTCCGCCTTCGAATATATTTATTCCACCAAGGTGGGTCCATCACGATCAAATCAAATTTCTGACCATTTAGCTGAGCTTGCAAATCTTCAACATTTTGGCAGTAAAATTTTGTATCTTTTGGAAATACAAAGTCATGATTTGACACTTTATGAACGATCGCAGAAGGCCCATAGTTCCCACCGGAGAATTTGTTTTCTGCTAAATTTAAGTCTTTGACTAGATCAAAAAATTCACTTGCAGTTTCACGAGCTAGTCTGTTTGATTTCTTCATATGAAGAGTGCTAAGTTTGTCCATGTCAGTAATAGTTTCGGGCGTAATTTTGTCTAATTTTTCGTCGAAGTCTTTCTGAATTTCGAAAATTTTAGGAGAGCTAAGGTCAGATATTTGCAAATCATTGTCCATACATATCGAAGTTTTTGCACAATCAGCAGTGTCAAAAAACTTCAACCTCTTGCCTAATTCAATTAAACTTTTGCACAAATTCTTTAGATTTTTAGACGTGGAGCTCAATTTCCCGTCATCGTTGTCGGAGTCCACTATTTGTTTTTTAACGAAAGGGTCCTTCATTTCAAAAAGATTCGGGTTCAATTTAACAACTTTTACGGTTTCATTAGTCCCATTCTCAATATTGTCATTCGCACTTTGACTTTCTGAGGAATTACTTAAAATTTGCTGTTTAATCTCAATCCTATCGAAATATTTCTCATGGGAAATAATCCAACCGCTTGCATTTTCTGCCAAAATCGACATGGCTTGAATAAATCCAAAGCCAAAGTTCCGTGCACTGCACAAAAAATGAAAGTGTCACTCAAGGGATGCACAGATGATGGAAAAGGGTGGTAGGAAAAGTCTAATTAACCGACTACAACTTTTTTTCACCGATTGAAAAACTGAATTACACTGATTTGACTTTCTAGAATCAATGACAGTACACTTGATTTCGGCTTTTGATTTTGCTAAACTTATCCAAATTTTCTTCAAGCACTAGTAATATTCAAAAAATCATATTCGAATTCTAAATATCAAAATTCGCCAAATTGAGAAATTTCAATATAAAAAAAACGAAAAAACTTGAGGACATTCCGCGGCTTTTTCTACTTTGACATTGAGGCCAAAATTCTTGCGCGGTAATTTCGTAAAGATTTTATGACACCTTACGTGTGATAAAAATTTAAGTAACCACAAACCACAATACAAACGTAAATAGCCTTCACCTGTCCATCACACCACCTTTCACGAACACTAAATATGAAAAAATCGTACAAGTGCTCAGTTTTTAAGCAGTAGTCATGATTTTGTAGTATTTCCAAATCAAAGTTCGTCCGCCGGAACTCGTTACTCGTGGTTTTGAAAGTTTCTAACCTTTGCAAGAAAAAATCTACAATCAAAGATAATCAAATAAAAATTTATCGCAAATGGCAAATGATCACTGCCAAATTTCAGACTGCCAAATTTCAGATCATGGTCAAAGTAAGGAAGTGGAGGCCAATTGTCTCGACCCACTGTCTCGACCCACTGTCTCGACCCATTGTCTCGACCCATTGTCTCGACCCATTGTCTCGACCCATTGTCTCGACCCACTGTCTCGACCCATTGTCTCGATTCCCATCCCAAGACCAGTCTAGGCAATAACAAGTTTGGCCGCAGCGCACGGTGAAAGGCCCCAAGCGGCGATCTTAA
>JAQGCM010002522.1:0-11021 GCA_034699705.1 Hymenaphorura dentifera
TTCGCAACCATATTTGCTGCAAGTAGTGTTGGTTTAAATAGACATCTACCCCTTCTGGGGGGTAGAAATTAATGACCATGAGTCCCATGAAGAACTGGGGCCCAACGAACATCCTTGCAAATTGTCAAGTGAATTGGTCAAACATTGCGCCCGCTAGAGTCGACCCAGACGGACTGGAAGACTGTATAGCATGGTACTTCGTGCATGCAATAACTATTTAACTTGATTGAAACGATTTTAGTCAAGTTTATTGTCATCAAATTATATTTTGACTTCCTCCAAAGCAGACTCATCAGGTAGACCATTTTGTGTCCCCTTGCTTGCTCCTGCCTTTGCAAGTTTACACTTTGTTCTCCATTCCACAACAAAAAATGCTACAGAACTAATTAGGGCTGTGACTAGAAGAATAACAACTTGATCAGTGATACCAAGATAAGAACTTGAGTAAAATGCTGCAGCAGAGGCTGCTGATTGTGTAAATTTAAAAATTGCAAAAGCTTGAGCAGATTGATCTTTGTAGACAGATGCAAAAATTGCAATCAATTGCGTTTGCACACATGCATCACCGAAACCTGAAAACCAAAACATCAAATTAAACTTACACAATTCACAGTAATTTCGAGAAGCTCATCTCAACTTGAAAGCTAACCCAAAAAGAATGCACAAAGAAGAGCGATTGATGCGAGCGGTGAAGTGAAATACGAAGTATCCGCTGTTTCACGAATGGTTGAATCATTTGGCAAATTTAGATAGACCAGAATATAACAAATGGCATGGACAATCGCTCCCAGAAAGACAATTGGACTCCGTCCTACATAAAGCAAAAAAAATTAGATCGAAATATACATAGAAGCTGAGCAATAATCTCAGTTGATGGATCCAAAAATAAAATAAATTGAACCTCGTGTGGTTGTTTTCGACCCTAAAAGCCCAAATAGTGAGCCTCCAGTAACTTCGCCAATGCCAGTCAAAATCCCTACGAGCCCAACAAATTTCTTCACATCTGCCCCGAGCAAACTCGTATTGCCAACCGCAGTTGAGTAGACTCCACTCAAAAAAGAAAACTCGAGTCCAGAATAAATACAAGACAATGACAAAAGTAGCATGTGTGGTGTTATAAACAACTCCAAAACTTCTTTCAAGGTTGACAAAGCTGTGGACAAAACTGTTTCTTTCTTTGGGGCAACTCTTCCAAGTCCTCCAGATTCGTTGGAATTATTTTCGACAGCTTCAGCTTGCTTAGCAGCGTCGTCAGGTGTTGGACTAGTGGTTTCCCCTGGTACTTGCACTCTAAACAATTAGTTTCAGCTTAAGACAAAATTTCAACTCCTTCATGGAACATTTAGCAAATTACTTCAAGTTTTTCAAGAGAGTGAAAGTGAATATTCCAATGATTCCAACTATTGTGAGTGGGACGAAAATAACCGAGCGCGTAGTGGCATCAATCTCAGTCTTGCCTTGGAGTTGCCAGAACACAAGTAAATTCCCGAAGAACATACTGATGAAAAATTAAAAATTCGTAATTGTGTTTTGTTAATTTTTTTTAATGTTTGAATCGTTGAATCCCAAATTAATTGCACAAATTTGTATCAAACCTGCACTGATTAATGGCCCAGAAAATTCCTGAATTCCTCGTAATTGTCTCCGGACTTGAAACTAAACTTAGAAATCGCCCTTGACCTGTCCATAGTACAGCTGCAGCTGCTCCAAGTAGAGCCGATAAGGTGTAGAGAAGCCATGTGCTCGGGACCAAAAAACTTGCGATAAACGCTACGTATACAATTGACGAAAATACCATAGACCATTTTGCATGAATTACGGCAACCAAACTTGGTGCAATCCAAGAGGAGAATGCAAAAACTACGTAAAGAATTGAGAGCGAAGTGTAGCCACTTCCAGTGAAAGTCGATTCTTTGGTTCCGCCATGACATTCGGCGTCTTTGTTGTTTTCTGCGGTGGTTTGTGGGTAGACGCAGTAGGACGTTTCATTTCGAATACTTTGCAGGACGGTTTCCTGAAAATGAAATATTTATTGATGGCAAAATGCATTGTTTTGGTGAATTTGGATTTTTTGTCTCTATTCTCATTCCATCATTCATTCCATCATTTTCTACCATAGCTAGAAACAATTCAAAAACTAAAGTGCCTTAAAACTATATATGCGTATTAATATTGAAAAGAAAGGGACGTCAAAATCAAGGTTGGCTTATTTGCAAGTTGTAATTTTTTACTTCATGTATTTTCGTAGGCGCCCTACAAGGTAACATTATTTAGGTGCCCCTCGAATTTGAGTTCGGATCGGACCAACGTTTTGAGTCAATTAGGCACATAACTGAAAACTGACCTGAAAACCTGTCTAGTTAGTAGTTAGTCCATTTATGGGGTCACAAAGAAAATTCAAAGAAAGGGTGGTTTTCATTTGTACATCCAGGGTCCAAACAAAAACAAAGAATATAATAAAAGTTCTAGTTCGCCGTCCATTTCAAATATTTTTTAATAAAATGTTATTAGATTATTTTATCAGTTCTAATTTTCGTAGGATGTCAAAAAAAAATAGCTTCGAAACAGTCGGAAATACTGGGTAGCGGCTTGAAGATCAAAGCCGGAAATTACATTGCGATTTAACTCGAGCTTATTAAAATTTCACGGAGACGATTCGAAAAATTATTGCCCCGACCCTGTGCTTTTTTATTATCTTTCTAAATGGACTATCTAAATAAGAAATAAGTTTCGGATCAGTATAACAGCCCTATTAATTTAGGCTGGTGAGCGTTTTTGATTCAATTATTGACTCAAAACAATTGGTCCGGTGTTCTCCACGCTGAAAATTACTTTTAAACAAAATATTCCGAATCTTGTTTTTGGCATTGCTAGCAGTAATAATAATTCTCCAAGACCTGCTCATCGGCAAAGCATCTGTGAATTAAATATTTGATTTAATTCTACTGTGGTTTTGCTGCATACACATAACTTGAAGGAGATGACTTTAGATTTCAATATTTCAATTCAGTCTGGTCTGTAGAAATCTATACACAGAAAATTAAGCATGTCGTGCAAGCCCTTCTCCTAACAAACCGCAAAACCAGCTGTACTCCTCACGTCACAATTTGCAATCAGTTAATTTAATTAAAATCAAAATGCTTCAAACCTCAATGATGCCTGTTGTTTGAAAAGCCGTGAAAACGAACATAAATGAGAAACTGAGGATGAGAACTTGTATGAATTTCCCATCTTTGAATGTATCACTTTCACGAATGTTTTTGAAAACCATTTTTGAGCAGCCCGTGCCGTGATGTAATCTAATTTCTAGGAAACTCTCAAAAACAAAGTTCTACATTAATTGGGAATTGCGTTCGTACTGCATACTGCATTCCTGCATAAACTTTCTCGCAATCTGGCAGCAGTCCCTACTCCTTACCGAAGAAATCAATCTGAAAGGGTGAAGAACTTCGAAGGAACTGCGTCGCTGTGCTCAAAGACTACAGAATTGTACATCTTCCATAGCCATTAGCATAAGTATTAAAATTCCATTCTGATTGTTGAATGCCTGCTGCTTGCACGCGAGATTGCAAACGCACATAATGTGTTGTTGACTTGCAGTTTATTCATTCATACCTGAACACTGAACACAGATCTTTGTAACTTTTGAGCATCTCTGATTTCTTTGCCCTCCCTTCTCCTGTGACAATTAACACAAGCTTTTCTTATAGCGAGTAGCAACAATACAACAACAACCACTCCTTACTCGTATCATAAATTTCACTAATTTGTCAGACTATGAAATGATATATGAAAGTGGATAGATGCAGATACGATGATCATAACCTGGCGACAGACTTGCACACTTGTTGTACACCTTGCCGATTCTTGATAGATTTTACGTTAGATTCCGAGAAGAAACTAGTTTTCATCGCATCTTGTCTCTTGTCTTTATCTCACCTGGAGTTGGGCGATTGGAATTAGAATGCAGAAACTGCAATGTCAGTGTGTGCTCATTAACTAGATTCGTTGGTACGCGTAAGCCATAATCATAGCCGCAACAGTCAATGCCAACAATCAAAACAAACAGCAAAGGTGATTAGGATAATAGGTTATAAACACGTTGAGCCACTTCAAATTTCAAATTGCTTTCGTTTACTTATCGTTAATTTGGTTAGGATTGCATCGTATAAATGAAGCATCGCTCATGGCACGCAGAATACGGATTTAGTATTTGAGTGCCTCGGTCTGACTAATGTAAACAATATTCTTAGCATTCTGAATTAATTCATCGAATTTGAACTTTGGTCCATATCAGAATCTTTGTATTTTAAATACCAGAGACATTCACTCAGTGACTAGTTGCGGCAGGGTATCTGTGGTAATTGTAATTGAAATTAAAAATCAAATTATTAGTTTTCATGAAATTTTAGTCCTACAAGAGGAGCAAAAGAATTAAATTACTGTAAGCCCTGCCCAGAACCCCTAAACGTCCCACGATTTCCTTCTCTTGAAAAGTATCTGAATTGGAAATTTTGTAGACTTTTGTATTGCAAAATGAATGAATGAATTACAGTTGGTAAAGCGAAGTTTATCACAGGAGCAAGCAAATGTCAATAAGATTGTGATTTTGAAAGACATCTTTAACTGTCAGTGCCAAAATAATTCAATTCTAAGCAAATGTAACTTAAAGTTGGAACTTTTGGTTGTGATCATTCAAACTTTCCAGTCTGCCTTTTGCAAATCAAAGTCAATTTCGGGAAGGTATGCTGAGTGAAGTATGTTGAATGCTTCCAGGAGAAAGGAGAAATGTTTTTGCAAAGTTTATGAGAGCGAGTTTAGTCAAATGGAAATCATATCTATTGAGAAAGACGACCAAACTGATGAAGTTGTAATTTTACATTGAATCAGAAGTCAATCAATCGTTCTGAGTTCTGGAAATGTTTGTAACTATAAACAGTACATGTTTTGACTTTATTTTTCAATTTTGTACTGGACGGTGCAAATTAGTCTCCACAAAATAATTCAAACGTTTTTTCACAACAAAGAGAGGTTTATTGAGAAAAATCGTGTTAAAATTCTGGAAAGCACAGCAAAGCTTTTTATTTGAAGTATGGCATTTGCTTGCTTTCAAAATATTTGGATTTTTTTTACTTTGCGTAGTGCACATATTCAATTCAAAATGTATTTCATTCACAGTAGACAAAGTCCAATAGTTTGACCACCTATTTTATAGCTATGTTTTTGATGATCTGCAGTTGAAATAACTATGCAGATAATTTCGCTAGATTAGATTGTAACTCTACCTTCACTATCCATTTATACTCAGAGGATTCGAGGTCCCATTTAAAAAATTAGTGTAACCCTTAAAAAGCTGATAACCAAAGACGCGCAATTAGAAATTATTTTTGTCTCGTCAAAATAATAAACTGGAGAAATGAAATGATGAATTTGAATATTGATGCTAAGTTTGGGAAATTGAAAATTTTTGCTTTATTCTGCTTAGCTGCATTTGGTTTTATGGGAGTAGAAATGCGATGTTCGTTAAAAGCTAGATATTTAATTATGAGGATTTCCACTATGCTAACGAAACGTTCTGGAGGTACGAACATTTTGCTGCAGAATTGCCAAGCGAAAGGAACCAGATTTGCAAAGCGATGCCAATTGCCAATCCATCGCAATTCTCACCAATAGTCTAGCTGAAAATACGTGATGATCGAAATAGCTTGCGATTTACAGCTTTGCAACAAAATCCAATTGCTTTATTTGTGCAGCGTGAGCTTACCATGAATTAAATTATTTTGATTTATCCAGGTGTTACAAAACTTCGTTCGATTAACGTCATTTCAATCTCAACCACTAATCAAAAGAATTTCTGAACGTTTTATTTAATATGCTACACAAGTGTGACAAATATTTTATTGTGATTTCATTTAATTACGCATTACTTTCAGACATAGTCACAGATCATGCATTCGAAGAGAGACTTGTTTGAAATTGTTCAGCTGTTCAAATAAAGTCCATAGTTGGCCAGCAAAACCTCAAAACATTCATCAAATTCTGAAGCAAAGTTTTGCCACGAGCTGACATTGACTTTGATTTTCCAAAAAAACAGTATAAAAGAAGACTGGAAAGTTTGAAATGATCACAACCAATAGTTTCAACTTTGAGTTACATTTGCTTAGAATTGAATTTTTTTTGGCAGAGTGACAATTAAAGATGTCTTTCAAAATCACACTCCTCGCAATCTTGTTGGCAGTTGCTGTCATGACCTTCGCTTCACCAACTGTAATTTAGTCATTCATTTTTGCAACAAAACAATCCACAACGTTTCTAAATCAGGAAATTGCTAACGTTTCTAATATTTACTTTTCAGGAGAAGGAAATCGACGTTGAGGACAAGTTCTGGGGCTGGGCTTATACAGTAATTTAGTTTTTGTGCTCTTCTTACAGGACTAAAATTTATGAATTTTTAAACTAATCATTTAATTAATTTTAATTTTGAAATCGAAAAAAGCCTCAGATTCCGATTGCTACGACCACAGCGGCCCCTGCTTCAAACGGGACGGCCACGATCCAGTGGGTTCCCCTTGGATCCCTTTTGTTCGGAGGAGGCCTTTTCGGTTAAACCTTGGAACAACTTGGTCATCTTTAAATCTCCAATTAGCCATTTCTTACATGATCAGCGAAAACTCTTGAATTCGAAATTTGGTTGTATTTTCAAATTAGTCAAATAAAAGTTTCATTCTCAATTAAGTCGTTTCTTCCTTCTTCCAATTTTTACTTTGCAACGCTAACTCCTTTTTTTAGTGTGAATCGATTAGGAAAGCAGAGGAATTGAGTAGACTTCGACTGCACTCTATCAAAAATCACCCTTAAAAAGAGTCTAATCTTTCTGTAGAAGTTTGAAACCAAAACTATAGTATCTCCAACGAAAGCTGAGCAAGCTTTTCAAAAGTCAACCCAAATAATCCTAAAAAATCTGTCTACCATCTGCAAGTTAATAATTCCCACATTTTTTTCAATTTTGGCATTTTAATTATTTTGGCCAAAATAAACCATCCTTTCCATCCCTCAATTTAGCCAATTTTTGAAGTAGTCATCCGGCAACCTATTGTTGTGGACTAGTAGACTGGATAATGTCTAATTTTTTGTAAAAATCATATCAAATTCTTCTGTTGATAAGCTGAAGCAAACGTCTAGATGTCTAAACTAAGAACTAAACACGTCCAATAGTGTTAAATATGCCAATGTAGTCCTATAAAGTCTCAAACCCTAATCCAAATCTGGTCAAAGCTCGAAACGAAATGATATAAATCTTTCCAAAACCCACCCAGTCCAATTCAATTTTCTACTTTTCGTTTTGTTTTATAGAAATTTTTGAAAAACTTGTATGACAAATTCGTATGAAAGCCATCTTAACGTTAGCACTAAAGAAACTACAATGAAACTAGCCAAATCATAGTAAGAGAAATAAAATCAAAATGGTTTTATTCCATCATAGCTCAAGTTGATAGACATGTTAAAAAACCAAACCGGCCAGCTTCCCCGAAATAATTCTGGATAACTTGAAGTTAAAATGAAATAATTGTAACAATTAATTACATTATTAGCGTTAGTACGTAGCACTTTTGACGTTGTCGATGGCGTAAAAATTACGTCTATGAGTATTTCCCGTGAACACGACACTTTCTAGAAAACATTTTATTTCAAAACTCTGAAAAATAAACAAGCGAAACTTTGGCATCCGACGAGAGTAAAACTTGGGGGAAGGTACTGAAGACTATCGAACCGAAGGGTGTGGCCGTGCTGAACTGTACGCGTATCCTATCTAGTCCAAAAAATATTAATTAGGATGATTGCTTTTGGAAAAATGCATCTGCTGTCTTCCTTCGTTGATCTAACAATGCAGGTCCAAAAAACGAGCAACACTTTTCAAAACGGGCTAAAACTGTATACTCTTCTAGAAAAGAATCCACTCGAAATCCACGGGGTTTTTGATTTAGCGCTGATTAACTCTGATGATCCGATTAGAATATCGCTGGGCATAAAATTGAGGGCGGACATTCTAACGATAAATTAATTAGAAGGTAGCGTAGCCCTGGGCGACTCGTGGGATAATGGGGTTGATGCAAGTGAATGGTTTTGAGGGATCTGATTTTGATTCTGAGCTCAACTCAATATCGTAGTTTCCTTAGTATTGACTCTAGTATTTTGAGGGGCATCCGTGTACACAATTGAAGATTCCAAGTCAGCATTTTTTAGGAACTGATTCCAATCGTCTAGATTTGTTAGACTTAGCTGAGCTTGAATGAAGTCGATTGGCAAGCTCGGGCGGTAACTGTACATACATTCAAATCATGTTATTTTTCAGTTAAGACCCAATAAACATTAATAATTAGGCTAAAAGAAAGAAACGCGCCATGCAACACCAAATTGTTTACCAATTATTTTTTTAAGGCATCCACGCGTTATTTTCAAATTGGAATTATTTACAAGCGCATTTCTTTCCCCTCCCCCTCCCGCCAAAAACCAAAACCCCGGAACAAAACATTTAGATTTGATTGATTTAATTGGATTGCATGGATTGCGTTAACTGGAGGAAGCTCGAGCTCCAATGAAATTTGGTGTTGCTATGCTGCAGCGCGATGCGCAATGCTTGTTAATTTTAGTTAATAAAAATCTTAAGCTGACTAGAGACCTGAAAACAGTAAAGGATTAGATAATACTATGTATGCGTTCAGAATATAAAGGAGAATAGTTTTTTCTTACGCTTTGACGATTGTTTTGAGAGCTTTTTTCCTCTCCCTGTTCGTAAACCAATCAATAAGATAGCTCGACATTTTTGGAGCAGTTCGATATAACTTAAAGAATTTTGTATAATTTGCAGATGCTACCGCAGCTTGCAACTGAAGTGAATGCTTTACACACTCATCGTCTTTATCGCTAACCGTTAGTGACGCAAGGACCGTTCCCATATCTGTCAAAAGTAAAGTTTTGCAAGTTTTGAAATGTTTTCTAGGAGAATACGGAATGATTTCGGATTAGGTTTTTCAGGAATGTGTAACTTACCGAGACTGTTTGAAGTGAATATGTAGTACAGAATTCTGTACGCAGTGAACTCGATACGGTTTTCGGAATCGGGGAATGCTTTGTATAATTGCGTCAATTGCGATTGACATTGATTAAATTCTTCATGATCTCCCTTTTCTAGCGCAATTCTACCATGAGTTTCATAAACTAGTACTGTGAATGTGTCCCTGATCCTTTGAACTGTACAGTCTTGTCTGATCGATTTTAGTTGATCACAGGCGTAAAAATAGTCTTGATTTTCTTTCCATTTTCTTCGAACCATTGCTAGGGACTTTTTTAAAATGTTCACAGGGCGAATTGTGGATGCTTCTGGGGCCTGCAAGAACAAACCAAAGATATTAATATGATGTTGTGTTCTAAACCACGACTAGTCATTGATTTATCTTACGCTGGTCAACCGAAGATATGATTTCTCTAAATCAGAACAGGTGCCAATCACAGTTAATTGATTTTCCCAATCTGCATCCATGGGTGCATCTGAGCCAGGCGTTCTGTCAATACCCCAAGCTGGACTTCTTCGATCCACAACAAACCCACCCAGTCGACTTCGCATGCCCCGCTGAGGTTTCCTGGGTGAGCCACTTTTCGGTTCTAGATTACAAGAAATATGAGCATAAGTGAGCATTGACATTGAATGCAGTTAGAGTTGAAATAAAGTAGATTGTTATATCAAGATCAAACTTGACAATTCAGCATTCGGCTTACCGTCCTTTTTTAAGAATCTTTGCGCCCTAGCATTTAGTTTAGTCTTGTCTTGCTCAACAAATTGGCTTCCATGCGCAGTGTACAAATGCGGCACACGGGGTAAATTCTTCATGAGTTTTGTAGTATTCCTGTAAGGTATTCAATTAACGTTAGTTCACTGAATTTTTGCGTTAAAATATGTCACAACGAAACGAAGATAATTGACGAAAAGGATTGGACGTAGAATATAACTTACATTGCGTCACGAGACTTTTTTGAATTTTTTCCCTTTGATTCCTTTTTCTTGGAATTCCTTAAAGATTCCTTCTTCTTACCATTACTAGATGAGTATTTCTTCTTTTTCTTTTCGCTGCGATCTCTTGAACTTGAGCTACTGTAATTTAAATTTTTATTATTTATAGAACATAATTTTAAAATAGATCACCCAAATACAAATACAGCCCCCATTTGCTTACCTTCTCCTTTTCCTTTTGTGTTTTCCTTTACTTCCAGACCTTGATGATGATGATGATGATGAGGGTGATGATGAATGATCAGAGTTACTACTAGAAGACCTAGATCTAAACCGATTCCTACCACGAATTCCTCCGCCTCCACGAAATCCCCGAGGTGATCTAATACCCTTCATAGGATTAACTCTGTCGTTCAACTGAAACCCTTTTCCGACTCCAAGTCCTCCGCCTCTGCCCATCTTCGAAAATCCAACCAAATCTCCATTTTTAATTGGCTTACCAGTCACAATCCCTGGGATTGTAGTCGCATTACTCGCATGATTCAACCGCGTTAAGATTCTGTGAAACATATGCACGATTAGCCACAATTTCAAGCCAATATATTCGCAAAAAGTCACAATTGTTTTTGATTTTAGTGGTAACTTACTGCGGCGGATAAGGCTCCTGCAGCCAATTTTTAGAAGCAAAATCTCCACTGACATAAGCCTTTGAAATTTTCTCAGTCATAATTGCGTCCATCACCTTAGTGTCCAGTCCAACCTGAATGCACATGGCGTAACACTTCCCGCTGTACTCTCTGCAAACAAAAAACAACACATTGAGAAAATCGTCCAAAAGAAATCGTATGGTATCTGATAAGGTTAAGTGATTATTAGCCCGAAGGACTTGTCCGTAAGGGCTTATAAAATCCCCCTGTCTGTCTGTCCGTCTGTCTGTCCGGGTTGTATACATCGCATCCAAGACGTGTTCACATTGTTACCGTCACAATTCCGATATCTAACCAAACATAAA
>JAQGCM010002523.1:0-11017 GCA_034699705.1 Hymenaphorura dentifera
TGCTTTGAGCAGAAGTATGTTCAGTACAGCGAAGAAGGAAGGCAAAGCCGGCTACCGTCGTGCCGCACCGGTCTGACCTTTTTCCATGCAGTGATGCCGTTAGTGCCGTAGTGCAGTGCAATGCGATAAAAAATCAATTATTCCCCTTTGGCTTTGACAACCCTTTCACATGTGCGCTTGACAAGTTGACGCGCTTTGAGTTTCGTTCAAATAAAAGAATATCTACAACACTATTTAAACATAATTCGATATTGCATTTACATTCACATTTAAAACTACTCGGATACCTCTCTAATACAAAAATCGTACAAGGACTTCCCAAAAAATCGAAGCCTAGAAACCGACCGACCAGGCTCATAAATTCTGGCAATGTTATGTTTTCTTCACGCGAACGTGAAGAACAACAATTCTCCAACAATTAGCACATCCCATCATGCAGTGTTCGTACGTACTAACGATTGAGACCACCACGAAGTACGTTAGGAACAGATTTTATTACACCTTGTTTGTTGTAATAAAATAAAATAACTCTGCACGAAGGATTGGTCTTACTTTAATTTCCCCTCTGCACTTGCACTACATCAACAAGCATTTTTCTGATTTCAATTTTGCCTAACCCTAAATCCTAACCCTTTCCTAGCATGCATGAGATTTTCTCTAATGACCTAACGATGCGATAGTTCGTGTGTGTGTAGTGTGTGTCTTTGAATGTGAGTACAATTGCCAGTCGCCGCTGACTGTGTTCAAAACTTCAAATTAAACTTCTCGAGAAGAACTAGATCGAAGAATGCAGTGCAGTGGAATCCAATACATACGAAGTTCGTATGAAGGCGAGCAAAGTTGATATTAGAAAAGTTAGGCAGGCAGAGGAAGGGAATCATTACCTCCAATGGAGTTCGTGAAGACCCCACCTAGTTTAAAAAAACTTACAATTTACATTTACATTTTTTTTTTAAAAAAAACTACACAAGGCTTTCTCAGTCTCAGACTCTTGACTCTTCGTCTCGCAGTATGTTGTAAGGAAATTAATACTCTAACCAGCCAGTACAGTGCAGTACATGTCTTTAGAGGAATGACAATAGTCTTACATGGTGTGCACGTTTTATTTTCATGTAAGTTACCCCTACTTTGCATTGCATTGCATTGTATTTTGTCGGAGCATGGCATGTAGTAGTAATTCACACAAGATGCCCCAAAAGAAATGATGATCCTCTCGATGTTCTCTTCAATGAAGAATGAAAGAACAGACCCAGAGTCTGGTCTGGGTCTGGATTTACGTGTAAGTGTAGTTTGAGTTTGAGTGAGCCAAGTAAGCGCATAATTTCTTTAAGAAAGAAAAAAAATTGGTGAATAAGTATGAAGAATGGTGAATTTGGGAGAGAAGAGTGGTGATCATTATAATGACACATAGTGGGAGTGAGTCCATGGATGTGAGATAATGTGCGAGCTCCTGGACATTTTGAAAAACACTTGAGAAATCATGCAAATTTTTTTACACCCCCTCCGAGGAATTATTCCCATCATTATTATTTAAATGCGAGCTCACATCCATCCAAGCTGCACAGCAGAGCACAACTCTGAGCTGAGAGCCTGAGCTTGGAGCAACCTGACTGAATTTATAAAATGAACGCATGCATGCATCCTTATTCGCCTTTATAATTCTATAATGGAGTCTCCGTAATTTCAATTTCTCAAGAACCCATTTACTCCTGCTCCTTCTGGACGTGAACTTTGCCGCTTGAGTGTAATACAGTGTAGATGATGAGCAGAATGAAACTCAGTTTTTCTTATGCACATTTACATTTACTTAGCTTTGGTTTTTCGCCGACAGATTCATAATTACAGCACATAGCCTGCCGCCACATGGAGTTTAGATATGAATGATTTTTTAAGCCGTCACAAATGGTTTTGAGTTAGTTCCCCGGACGCCTTCATCAAATGTCAAGTTCTCACCAAAAAATCTAAACCAAGATAGAGATTTTGATGGACAGGTAGTAAAGTAGTAGCAGCAGCAGTTGCAGGCAGTAGCTTGGCATGAGGATGAGTCACGTAATAAGACGAAGTCAGAAGAGGCAGAAGACTCAAAGATTTAGCCTTCATGATAATAATATGATATAATTTGAGGTGTCCGTTCTGTCCGATTCTCTCCACCAAGACCAAACATACCGTAAAGTTTGTTGAGATTTTTTCCCCTTTAAACTCCATTTATAACGTACCCAACGACAACGACTACTTTGCTTCTGCTGACTGAGAGTTCATCATGGATTATTCTATTTCATTGTATGCATGCAATTTAGTGACGATGGGTTCGTGGACATGAATTAAACATTAGAAAGAACTGAACGTTTTTTTTTCAAAACCATTTTCTCATTCCAAGAAATGAAGAAATGATTACTAACGTTTCGGAACCAAATTATCACGCCTTTTACATACAAATAAGATCCTAATCTTTCATTCCTTCTTCATCAAAAGATTGAATGGCAAGAAAAAAAAGTGCGGTCCGAGAGCCTTTTCAGGCTGAATGGGGAGTTAGCGCGAGCCAGTGGTCTCAAAGTCTCAATCTCAATTCTCACTCAATGCAATGGACTTGGACTTCGTCATCAAATCTCTTAAGCATTTATAAAAGGACTCACGAATTTCCTCACGCTTTCCACTCAAACGCATGGTAATTACAACAAAGCAAAGCAATGCAACAAACAAAAATTTTCAACTGAAACCAAGTCGTCTCGTCGTCGTCGGAACTGAACTCGATATCTACAACTAAATGCGCTGATATTTCGCTTTTATTCTACAACAGAGTTTTTCTATACAAATGGGAAAATGGTGTCTTGGTCAATTTCTGAGAACTCCATTCCATTCCGTCCATCCATCCAACCCAACTAAACAATATTTCGCAAATTGCTCACAAAATTCTTTTAGCAAACCATTAGGTTGATGGCCCCGGTGTAAAAATTTCCACGGTTTTCTCTATGAACAAAAGGTTGTTAAAGGTAAACAAGGAGACACGCTCGGACCCCGGACTTGGGACATTTGCTCTAGAATTGCTGAGAACATTTGCACACACGTACGTACATGGTACATTGTAATGTTAGTGGAAGAATGTCAGAACATTCATCTTTAATATGTCCATGCTATGTATGTCATTGATTTGTCTCTCCTTGAATGTCCTCGTTGTCGTCGTCGTCGTTTTCGTCGCTGTCAAGTCACTCTTAGTGAACGTCGACAGAACAGAACGAAACTCATGTCTATTCATTTTCTCTCCTGACAAATTATGGACTTCTCTCTCTCTCTTCGCCAGTCCTTCCACTTATTCTGTTTCTAATTAGAGCAGCCAAACTTCTCTCTCCAGCGCAGCTCCAGCCACGGCTATCCAGGCCTTCCACGCTAGCTCCAGTTTTCGACTCTCTCTCCAACAAATTGAATTCATTCACTTACACTGAATCCTGACAGCTGACTGACTTCTCTCATTTCCCTATTGCTTCCAACTTCAACTTCACACAGGCCTAGCAGTAGCACTACCAACTTTCATCCATTTTCATTTCTAAGGTTTCAAAGCCTTGCTCACTGCCACTCCCATGCGGTGGTCTCCCGTATTCTCAGAAACCAAAATTAAATCCCAACCCTGGTCTAACCAAAATAAAATCATGTCAAAATTTTGTAAAATTGAATTCCATTTTCTGGCCTAGACCAGACAGACTCGGTCAGCCAATAAAATATCGTCTTGCATACACCACCATTGCCAAGACTTGTGAAGAAAAATCATCGGAGACAACTGAAACCCTGGGAAATGGAAGGAGGGAACAGATGCTTAGCTATATTTAGTTATAAATTGCTATTAGGTAGTATCCCACAGAGAACTCGTTTTGCAAAGGCCACGACGAAAATCTGTTCTTCTCTAACCTCCGAAGATCTCGAAAAAAGAGATGAGAGAAATAGAGAGAGTCCTCAGCAGCCAGCAGTGCCAGCCAATGCCAGGTTGCCAGGACCAACAGTGCAGTGCCAAGTCGCCTCGGTTTTCGGTTTTATCCGACAAGCCGGCTCTGTCAATAATATACAAGCACAGTACGGAGAGAGGACATAATATAAATGTGGTGCAACTCTTGGAAAAGTTCTTCTTCACCACCATCACCACCAGCACTAGCACTACAGTAGGAGTAGGACTGACTACCAGGACCACTCATTTTAGTTTCGTTTGAAGAGACAAACGAAACGTCCGAAGTCCTCGAATCTGGGCATCAGGCAAATACACATCGAACCGAATAGAGAATAGAACAGAACAGAGGAGAAGGCATGCGGAGCTGTCATGACGAGTTTCCTTTGTTCATTCTCAAGTGAAGCTGGATGAAGATGAACTTCATGGACCAAGCGACTGCTCGGAGTAGGCCAACCCATCCTCCTCTTCTACACGTACAAGTACTCAGGCTTAATAATCCGCTTCGTCCTCTAATTTTCAAAGCGAGTTTCCTCTTTTCCCTGCCTTCCGTAGCGAACCCACTCAAATCATCACAGGAGATTAGCGCCTCAAGACTACTAGACCAACCCGGGTTCTCTGAGAGAGAGAAAGAGAGAGACCATCATAGTCATTATCCCGAAAGTCGGACTACCGACGACGACGACTGACTACAATTGCACAGACTATGAAAAAGCCCATTCAATTCAGCCCGACAATCACGTGACCGACCGCAACCACGATAACGAACTTGACGTCAGCAATTTCGGAAGTCTATCTTCCTCTCCTCTCACGCCTTCTTCATATGTATGTGTTGTACTCTAGTACTAGGACATGGATGCTTTTTAAAAATAATTGTGGAGTGCAGGGTAGAGCACTTGTAACACATTGCTTCCTGCTAAGGGTCACTCAAGGCAGGCAATAAATTTCAAAACCCCTTGCCGGGACGGAAAACCAACCATCTTTCTGCCTTCAACTTTTGACTGCCGAAGGTCGACCGGCTCTTCTGGCAAGGAAGAGGGAGATGAGATGAGATTTCGTATTGTAAAAGTAGGGCACACAATTTATTCCCAAAATCATTAAAATTTCTTAGGGTTAAGCTGCTCTGTTCTCAAATTCAGTCTGAATGAATATGTACGTACTTTGGATGAATGCAAAGGTCTTTCGCACAAGCACAAAGTAAAAGTAACCCAAGCTCAGAGCTGCAGCGGCAGTCAGTCATAAAAATATATCATATTCCTCTGCTCTTTGTTAAGCTTTGAAAAGCATTAAGTACAGTAATTTAGTTTACACATGGGAAGGTAGGCCCTCAACTCAACTCCTGCTCTATAGCGAGTGCCATTGCAATTCAAAAGTTTAGTTTTGTTGTACTACAGATCTGTATTACCAGTCGTTCACGTCGACGTCGCCGGTTCTTTCTGAATGAACTCGAGACAAATTCATACAAAAAAAACTTCTGAACCGACCGAATTTTTGTGAATGATCCGAGCTTGGCAGGCAGGCAGGATTCAGAAACTGCCTGCCTGCGTACGTACGTGTCTTAGTGGAGACAGTCGGACCACACTATTTAGTCAGTGTATTGAGTAAGTACCCGTTAAAAGAGACAGCCAGAAGAGAGGACGAGGACGACAACAACACATGGCAGAAATTACCGGAACTTCGGTTATGCTCTCAGATATAAAGTATGTACTTAGACTTATTCTGCTCAAACCATTCCATTTGCTTTCCCCTTCAATTTACGCGATGACGCAACTGTCGGGCTCGGGAGCACAATGACAGGATAAGGTGCCAGGGCCTGGCCCTCTCGTCCCTCTTACAGAATTTCCCAGTATCCCATATGACATAAATTCTATTTTTTCACTTCGTTTCTTTCTCCTATTTCCTAACTCTCGTAATTCAATATGGTTTGGTGTGGTGTAAACACTGGACCACTAAAGTTACCACCAAAAATCTCATGGAAGCAATTTATAATTAAGCACGTAGCATTCCAACTATTGAACTCCGCAGCCGTAGCCACTTGGCTGGCGACGTCGATGCTCAAATTCAAAGCAGCAGCAGCAGCAAGCCTAGTCAACATCAAGGAAATTATCCGCGTTTATAATTTTCTCTAAAGAGCCGAGTTTCCTGAATTACTCCCGCAATCGTTTTGGCCATTTCCATTAGCCTGATTGCGAATGCAAGCGAGCGAGCGAGCATGTGAAAAAATCTAAATGAGAAAAGTGCCATCGCCGCCAAGAAAAGCTGCTAGAAATAGAATACACAAAATGTTGGCTGCACTATACTGTACTGCATTTTATGAATAAGAGAGTAAAAGCAGGCGGGCGATAATAATAATAATTCGGTGGAGGGGGGAGGGGGAGCGGACGGAAAGGGAGCAAATATCTCTTAGAGTAAATAGCATCTTATGTCACTTTAATGTTTCATTCACATCCTTTCAACAGAACTTGAGTCCTGTCCTTCCCGACATTAAAGAGCAACCTCCATTTATCTACTACGCACTGCGTACTGCGAATAACAATACGTTATTTCTCTGTGATACACTTATCGTTAGCCATGCCATTCTAACAGTCGACAGTCGAGTCGACGACTTAAAGAGAATTCAAAAAATACTCACACTTTACTTGTATGAACTTATGGTTCATTTATAAGAATTCATTGTGAGTTTATGTATGTGCTGCAAGTGCTGTTTGCCTTGCCACGAAGAGAACTGCAGCAGTAACAAACAACATTATAGGAGTAAGTGACACATAACAGACCTGGTAATAATTTTAACGCCTTTTTTGACACTAATTAGTCCATTAGTGCTTCAAAAGCCGATTGCACAAGTCCACTTTGTCTAAATGAAACTGACTGGCTGGCTGAGTTCCATTCGACAGAGTCCCTAACTTTTCTGAAAAGTCTTGTCCTCCCAGCAGTGCGACTGCCATTTTCTAGGCCTGGCCTAACTCCATCCAACTGCAGGCATCCATTCTCAAAGCTCCAATCTTTTTGCATAATACATTACAGTGCAAAATTCTTATAAATTGAGCCTAGGTCTTGGTCTAGAATTGTAAAAGAATATTTGGCAACCTTTCTCACTGAGCAAGAATTGCGGTGCGATCGGTCCAATAATCCCACATGTCTTGCATAATAAACCACAACACTGACTTCGGGCATCATAAACAATGAAGTTTTTATGAAGCATCTGGTATTTTTGGCTACCAAAGAATCCCGAATTTTTTCAAATCAATTCAAAACTAATACTACTTACTAACTCAGTCAGATCGGAAGGGCCGATCCCGACCGCAAGCAAGGCGTATCATTTGAAGTTATGTATGACCTGCCTTGCCTAACTCAATTCCCCGGCTCAAAATATTCGGATGTTAGGCTGAACTCAATTGACACAAACCAGAAATGACAATTTCGATGATCAAAAAAGCCAAGCCAGCACAAATATAATCCATTCTGAACACACTACTACATATTGCACATCTTCTACTCTCTCAAAACTTCAAACTCAATTCCAAAACATTTTCCGAGTTTTTCTTTATGACCTTAACGTCAGCGTCGGAGTCGGACGGAATTGGCATCGGCCTGCTACACTACGCTACGCTTTTAGCAACAGTCAGTCAGTCACCTTAATAAATTTATTAATGGGGTATGGGAAGGATCTAATCTCTGCTCTAAAATAAAGTAGTCAGTCGAACTAGAAGGGATACATGCATATGCAAGTTTTGCAAGTTGTTCAACTCTGCACAACTCACTCACTCACTTCCCTTTCCTTCATATTTTTTCACTAAACTCAGACTCAAAACTTATTCTACCATCACCATGCATTCACTTCACCAGGAAGAAGAGAAAAAAACTAGCAGCTCCTAAGTACTCTGCTTGCTCCACGTCTACACACACACATAAGTCGTCCGTCGTCTCCAAGAAATAATCTCATCTTACATATATATTTTCTAAAATTGGATAAAAACTTACTGCTCAAACTGACTGAGACTTGTGCACGTGTAGATTCATAGCATGAATGCAAATTAGGGGAACAGAGCACAAAACCCTTTGCAGCAAAGCACTTGTGTTGTAAATGTGTTGTTTATAAAATAGGACGGAAGGAAGTACTAGTACTACAACGTTCAAGCATTTCGCCGGTCTGTCTAGCCTCTTGCCTTTATCTTTAGTATATTGCATGTACTGTATGTAGTCATGCCTGCCTCTGTTTTCACATTGAGGTTTCCTTACCTTATTTATGTGAATGTTCATATGCATATGTGCACGCAACGCACCCCACTTAAGATGTGATGTGCATTGTAAAAATGATGAAACGAAGCTTCTACTCCTACTCTTCAAGAAGAAGAAGCAAAAAACCAGAAGATCTCTTCTCGAGTCAACCCTAACCCAGCACACTGCAATGCAATGCAATGCAGTGCAGTGCAGTGTGCTTTCTCTTTTGCTTTCTCCCGCATTCAAATGCGAATGCGACTGCTAAGGACTTTCTCTGCAGGAGTCAGTCATGCTGCCGGTTCGTTGCAGCGGTGGTTCTGAGGATGCATGCATGGATTTTTGTTGGAATGGTTGGGAAGAGAAAAGTAGATAAAATGACAACATATGAGTCTTTCTCAAGCCATGAGCGATGCGGTGTGCTGATAGGAGAGGCAGATTCGTTGGGCCACGGAAATTTTTCTCGTTCGTTCGTTCGTTGTTGCAGAAAAGAAATGGAAGGCATTAGTCAAAGGAGGAGAGAGGAAGAAGTCGGCGCCAGCCTCGGAGCCAAACCAGTAAAGAAAGAAACACAGGCTCACACATTTGCATGGAACACTAACCACATTTTCTTTCAACCACCAGACGATATACTTTGTTTCCATAACTTTTTGACACACACACATAACACATACACATCCAGCATACATACACACTCACTCACTCACTCACATCGCCTCGCAAAAACATAGCTCTAGCTCCAGCTCTGCCCATTCTTCTTCTCTGCTCTTCTCTTTTTTTGCATTCCCAATCTTTTCACTGTCCCCAAAATACAAAAGCAAAGCAACGGCAAAGGCGCTGCTTCGGCTGCTTGGCTAAAAAAATGTGATAAAACGGATGCGACGTTACTTCTGTATGTACGTATGTAGCAGTAGTGCTATTGCAAATGCAATGCAGTGCAAGGGGAAAAGGCAGGAGATGGTCATGAATTCCACAAGTACCGATTTAGAGGTGAGCGCTGCAGGAGAAAGCATGAATATAAAACCACTTTTCCTTTCTTTCTTTCTCCATCTGACATACAAAAAAAACTTTGGAGACTGGACTGGACGTGTTAAAATAAAGAGCCGGCTACCCCGGTGTGATTTTCTCTGATTCGGTTCGGATCGGACTGCACACTGAACAAGGGAGTTTAGTAGTGTGCTTGGAAAGACAGCATGACTCAAAGAAAAAAGGCAGCTGAAGCTGAATCTGAGTCTTTGCTGCTGAATCTACGTACTTGAGTAGGTTTTTCTTCCTTGTGTGATGTGATATATGTAAGGAGATATAACTTGGGCTTATGTGTCCTTACTCCGTGCGTATATATAAATATATGTGTTTGACTCAAATGTCTGCTGCCCGGGTCTGCTCTGCAATGCATGCACTGCAATGCTTTGTGAGTTGAATGTGCAAGTGAACCATGTGTCTCCAAGCTGGACCACTGGAGAAAAGTAACCCTCAATTCACCAGCCAGCACCAGCAGCAGCATTGGAAATTCTAAGGGACGGGATTGGTTTCCGAATCCCACACAACTGACTCAAATCAATCAGGCTTTCACCGGTGAAAGTACCTTGCAATTCGGCTTGGCTTACCCTAATCCCTTGAGGCTCGGATTTGACGGAGCACACAAAACACTCAACAAAAGCTGTACTCTGACAACTCTTAGGCGGGCGGACGGGCTAGGGGCTAGAGAGAAAAAAATTGAACACTTACACAAACCCTACGACGGTAGTCGTACGTTTTCAAAAGTTTAGAATGAAAAATCTGTAATGCAATGTAGTATTTATTGCTTGCAACTGAATTGACCCATTCTCATTCTACTTTTTGGTTTTATTAGTTACAATTAGGATACCAAAGCAGCAAAGGTGTTAGGATTTGTAAAGTCCGTGAAAAGAGTAGGACAAGAAGAGTTGGCCTTTGAATGAGGAACTACTCGAGAGTTGAGACTTGATAAATTTTAACATCGTTTTATAGAAGCCTCCGGGACATTCCTCAAACCTGATGGGAAATGGACGACCGTATCATCCCATCGGAAATTATCCGTTCCCTTCTCACCGCACCGGTTTACTCCAAGTGAATACCCAAGTACCCTTCCTTCCGAGTGAAATAATACACACAGACAGACACACAGAGAGAC
Organism: Hymenaphorura dentifera; assembly: GCA_034699705.1. Classification (NCBI taxonomy): domain Eukaryota; kingdom Metazoa; phylum Arthropoda; class Collembola; order Poduromorpha; family Onychiuridae; genus Hymenaphorura; species Hymenaphorura dentifera. The sequence goes on from JAQGCM010002523.1 coordinate 10,302, forward strand.
GACTACAACTCAACTCTATTCCATTTCACAGGTCGGCCCGGCCGGCCTTGTTTTATATTCTACTCAAACTACGTACGTTCGTACAACTCGACTCTGCTATCACTATGCCCGACCAAATGGCAGAGGACGTTTCCAGGATGTTCTAAATCTAAAATCCTATGGCAGGCAGCCCATGCCATGTAGCCAAAAGCCGACCGAAGGTTTTACGTACGAAATGTTTCAAGTTTCTTTCAGGCAGCATCGGGTTCGAGGCCAACAACGCAAAGCTACAATAATAATAGGAACTTTTTGAAACAACAGCTAGTTTGGTAAGTCGTAAGTGTTTAGTGAATTGGAATCAGATAAGAGTCTCAGATGGAAGGGTCGGTCGGTCGGACGTGACATTTTGGGAATTATTGACCCGGGGAATTTAACTCCGTGTCCAGCAGCTAACAAAATGTTCTTGATTCAAGTATTAATTTCAGAGCCATCTGAGCATCGTTGGCTAGCAAATATGTATGCAATTGTCCTCGGACTACAAGACAGCAGATAGGCATACAAGCATGCACAACTCCCACAACCAGTCACTAACTACTAACTACCATGCCCAGTATTTATTGAGTTTTTTTTTATTTATTTCCGCATTTGAGCCGAGCTATGGAATCAGACCGAGAAGAGACCGACTTGTCCAAGCACTCCATTCCCATTCGGGAAAGAATTAAAATTTTGATGAGTTT
>JAQGCM010002524.1:0-11014 GCA_034699705.1 Hymenaphorura dentifera
TCGCTTACAAAGGAAGCAGTATTTACCGGCTGTTCTTGCGGAAACTTGCCAGCCAAAGTAGTCACTGTTTGTGGAAAGCGACCAGAAAGCGACCTGCTGGAGAACATTGCTCGCCAAGGTTAATTCAAATTCACTAAATTCTAAATTCTTCGTTCTATTTTTTTGTTGCATATATTTGTACAAGCAGAATACACTTTCGAATATTTTAATTTTTATTCAGTGCAAGAGGCGATTACTTTGTAAAGACAACTGAAAATTTGGATCCTGTTGAGAACAACATAAACGTAGTCTTGCCTTATTGACAAGCTCCAATAGGAAATTGGAGGAAAAGTTAATTAATTAGTTCATGATTTGTAGATTACATGTAATATTAATGTAATTAACGAAGCCAAGTTTGTCAAGCGCATTGCTGTAGTTTTGCAAAACGCGTACCCGCGTACCTTTCCAATAATACAGATTATGTGACCGACCAAAATTAATAAAAATATTTTTTTTTGTCAATTTAACCCTTCTTTGATACTTCACGAGGTGATTCAACAGCCAATTCCCATTTCAGAAATCGTTAGGAAGGCTGAGAACTGAAACATTGGGAAGCATACATACATTTTTGAACTTCTTCAGGATCAGTGCTCGGCAGAGTAATTTTTTTAACTGACAGCAACTGGCTGGTGCATCAAAAATCTAATTCATACCACAGCGTATCTTCACTAAACTGTTATTGTTCCAATAGCTAATTGTTGCTAGTTCAGACGTTCTCATCCATCACAATCACATAGTCTTTTTTCATTGTTCTTTTTTCATTGCACTCACATTATATGGGAACATTTTTTCAAGTAATTTATTTTTGAGCCACCTTAAAATCCTGTGCGTTCCTTGGGGATCGATATCCATAAGTTTCTTGGCTCATCCATCCAAAGCTTAGCAAAACTTTTTATTGACAAAATTGTGTGCAAAAAATTGTTTTTCGTACGCTGTTTCAAATACATAAATATTATAGACATCGAAATTCATTGTAGGGTTCATTTGGTCAAACTCAGCACGGAGTCAACGGTATTTTTTGCACACTTTGTGTGGTTGCAAAATCTATCTATATCCACTTCAGTCTTGAGCTTCACCTCGAGGTCACGGAAATCATTACGTTGACAGCATAGCCCAAATTCAATACCACAGCAGCGAGTAGTAGCAGTAATCTCATAAAATAAAGCACAAATAATAATTTTGCAAAATTCTGCAACATTCAGAGGAGAGTCTAGTTTTTAGTCTAGTCTACTGTAAACATTTCAAGGCGAACAAACAGCCTTACCCTGCAATTTTACTCTTATTTTTTGGACTAGAGTTTTGATTTGACGTAAAACACTCAGGCGTGCAAGGTGCAACAGTGCACAAGGGAATTGCGGAAAGTGAAGCTTGAAATTATTTTTTGGGAACTTTTGGCACTATCTTGGGAAAAGTGTTGAAGAATATTTTGCTGAATTCATCGAGACAAAAATTCGTTGAAAATGTCATCCATCTCTATGATGATCGGTTACTTTTGGGGAAAGTTCTTCAGACCCAGTTTAGATCTTGCTGACGAAATTGATGTGACTGGAAAAGTGGTGGTGATCACAGGGTCAAATTCGGGAATCGGTGAGGCTGCTGCTTTGGAAATGGCCAAAAGAGGTGCAACCGTTGTTTTTGCTTGTCGTGACATGGCTAAAGCCCAAAAAGTTGTCGAAAAAATTCAAGGGATAGCACCAAATTCAACTCTGGTATTTTCAAACCAAATTCTGTAATTTGATACCATGCACAACAGTAGATAAACGAATATAATTGTTTTTGTTCCAGGTATTGGTAGAACTAGATCTCGGCGATTTGAGCTCTGTTCGAAAATGTGCAAAACAAATTCAAGAAAAATTTGACAGAATCGATGTTTTGATTGACAACGCCGGCATTTTTTACCAAGATGATAAAATTCACAATACGACAGATGGACTGGAGGCACACATGGGAATAAACCATCTTGGGCATTTTCTGCTTACAATGTTGTTGCTGGATTTATTAAAAAAGGCAGAGTCAAGCAGGTAAATACATTACATACAAAGCTATATTTATGATTTACGGACTCAATTTCTGAAATAAATTTTTGTGTGTGTCCAAAGGGTCGTCGTGACCGCATCTACCGGTTACCTCTACGCTGAGCTGGACTTGGATGACCTTATGCTTAAAAAACGGGGGGCTTTCGGAATGCAATGGATGGGTCCTTACTGCAATTCTAAATTAGCAAATATGTATTTTGCAAAAACGTTGGCAAAGAAGCTCGAAGGAACTGGAGTCAAGTCCTACGCAATTTGTCCAGGATACGTTGCAACCGAAATATTTCGACATGACGAAGGCTGGTTCAAATGTTTCATTAGGAAGATGACCTTGTTGACAAGTTTTTCTCCAGAACAGGTAGACTGCAATGACAGACTGCATGTTGATTTTAGTTTCAATCATTGTGATTGTATTAGCCGAATTTATATAAATTTGACAATCTACAGGGAGCCGAAACAATTCTATATTGCGCACTGTCCAAAAAGTGTGAATCTGAGTCTGGAAAAATGTACAGATTCAACCAACAATGGGTCAACGTTATGGATACCTTGAACGACGAAATTGGAGACAAGTTATGGGAGTTGAGTGAAAAAGCTGTGCGACTTTAATCACGCAATAATATTTAAAATCGCAAGAGAGGTAGTATTTTTTTAAAATAAAATATGAATTTGTTCGGATTCCTCAATTTTGCTGCTTTCATTTCAAATTTGAAATTTTGTCCTTCAACACTAATGAATCATGCTTATGCCTTGACCTTTGACGTTCATTCTTTAAGAGAACGAAATTTTGTGCATAAAATAGAAAGTTCGTGTACGCAAAACCTTCAAATTAAGCATAAATCCGAGCTAATTATTTCGGCTTTGATACAATGGTAACGATAATACTACAAAGTAGTTAATTCTAACAAAAGTAATCAGCAAAAAGTTATAAGCTGAAGCCGAATTTGGAGTCCAAGAAATCTGCAAAACCTGCCAGGCTATCAAAACTTGAGATGGTTTTTGTGAAGCAGTCGAGATTCTAGATTTCTCAAGTGCGGCGGCGACAATAAGGTGTTCCAGAAGAATTTAGTTGGTTGGTCGGCCCATGTTTGTTTCCATTGTTCATTGGGCAATATCTCCTAGTATGACTGTCTTGACCAGTTGCCTTACAGATTGGACAAACCAAATTGGATAGAATTGGGCATTTTAAGACTCCATTCGTGTCTCTTAAGACATGACTCTTGAAAAAATCTTTCGGTTCTCCATTGGTCTTGCAAAATTCGCAAAATGGCGGAGGTTTAGATTTGCCCGTTCGCTTTTTCCTGTTCTGACGTGTAAATGACGATTGTTGTTCATTGTTGTCCAGAAAATATTCAGATGATTCTGACCTTGAAGTTTGCTCTTCTCCATTCTGAGCGTCCGACGATGATTGTTGTCGCTCATTTTTGTTCAGCGAATATTCAGATGATTCTGAAGTTGAAGTTAGCTCTTCTCCATTCTGAGTTTCCGGTGACGTTTGTTGCTGTTCATTCGTGTCCAACGAATATTCGGATGATTCGGAAGTCAAAGTTCTCCCATTCTCATTCTGACTGTTTGTCGACGACGATTGTTCAGTATTTTCGGCCGAGGATCCACCTGATTCCGAAGTCGAAGTTGGCCTCAGTTCTTGTTCAGCAATTTGGATTGTGGAGATAATGTATATTAGTTGATTTCCAGGTGCGACAAAATAGTAATTTGTCGTGACTTCCAATCTCGCAGTTTCTTCACGATGATTCAACGATCGCAACCAAAATTGTTCGTAATACATTTGGTAAGGAGCTGTGTAGAGTATTGGAACTCTATTCTGAGTATCGTTGACTTCAGCTGCCGGATCCAATTGTTGTTGTGGACCGCTGAGTTGAGAATCCGAATCCGCATTTGGAAATTCTGGAGACAAAGGCGAATCTAATAACTCCATGATTGGACTTCGTAGGTCAAATGCCAAGCTCTGAGCATTCGGAGAGTCCGGTTCTGTTGGTGCTGGTACCGGTGATGTTGGCAGTCCGTCCATTTCGAACTGAAGTCATCGGTAAGTGCAAACGAATCAAACAAATTTTGAATTAGTGTTTTGTCCAGCCAAAAAAAGTTTGCATATATAGAAAGAAGTGCAATAAGTAAGTTCTAGAAATACACGTACCGATTTTTGATAATTTGAATACAGAGTTAAAATGTAGAGTGTGGAATCTGGAATTATCCAGCAGGTGCTGAGCGAATACAAATATTTGCCTGCAACCCTTAAAAACCAATTAAGTCTCTTACAAATAATTCAGTAAACATATAAATTGTCATAATACACTTACCGTTAAATCCGAGACATAGAATGAAGAAGAATTCACAGAGATGAAGTTCGGTAGGTCCGTCCTCATTGATGCCGAAACGTAAACAAAGAAAATTCTGAAACTCGACTCATCTCAGTAAGGAAGCATTTCGATTTTCAAACGTTTCTTTTCTATCTGTCCGTACATTGGCTGGTGCAAGAAGCCAAATTCTTTTCCACCAATCCCCAAACTCGCTATTTCAAAAACGTTTTGCTCAGAGCCAATCAGAATGCAGGTTATTGCTTAATACTAAAATGTCGTTCCTTAAGTTTCCAAGAATAACAGACTACAAATTCGAACAAAATTAATCTCAACTTTATTAAAAAAAATATTTTTGAAATTATACTGCTTTGCAGTATAACATGAATTTTTATTTTGCTCTCATCATAACACTTTTCAATAAATTCCATAACTGTGACATACAGAAATACGATAAAAATTATTTGACTGAATGACTGGTCATGGATTGATGTCAAATGGTAAACCACTGCCAAGTTGAATGATGAGAAATTGAAGCTCAGCTGTACACGAAAAGTAAACACATTGTTCGAAAATAAATCTAACCATGCAACTATTATTTTATTTTTTTGGAGCTGCCACACATACAAAAAATATGCTTTCGTGTGCTCGAATTCAATCTGAAATTATTTGAAGATATTCATTTGGGACTCCATTACATATGTGGGTTAGGTAATTAGTCCATCGCATCGCTTGCTTATGCTAACATTACTGACTGAGAACAGATCATGACTATAATTATTCTCCCAACGGCAAAAATGTGACCTTCAAAAAAGTAGTTGATACAAGTGCAGCCAAGCTCCCGTCGGCGATCGACACTGATGGTAATATTGTTCTCAATTCTCAAGTGCTGCATCAATAAATTTTTATGTTGGAGCAAAGGTCAACAATTTTGCTTGTACACGTGAGGATGAAATACTGAGGTCATTCTAATTGCAGAAAAGAGCAAAACGACACTTCTACTGCACAATGTTGCGAATTATCTAACCGTTTATTTGTAGTCATTCACTCTTAGTTTTCTGCACAGTCCTCAAAAGTCTGTTAAAAATCGTTAGTAATATTGCAAAAACCGAAATTAACAATGGCAGAAGAAGTAAAAGGTGGAAGTGTGGACAGTGCAAAGTGGCAAGTGGATGCCATGGCCAAGTATTTCGAAGAGTGTGAAAGTCGCACACCTTACATCCCAGAGAACGAGGAAAATGCTTCTGGCAAAATTGTAATTGTCACAGGGTCAAATTCAGGAATCGGTGAAGCAGCTGCTCTCGGATTTGCCAAGAGAGGAGCGATTGTTGTCATGGCTTGTCGGGATTTAGGCAAGGCTGAGCAAGCCTTACAAAATATAAAAGCTAAAGCTCCGAAAAGTCAAGTTGTAAGTCGAAAGCACCAAAATCAAGCATCAAACTGTTTCGAATTTGGACGGACTATATTTTTTTCCAGGAACTACTAGAACTTGATCTCGGGGACTTGAGCTCAGTGCGGAAATGCGCACAAACGATCCAAGGCAAATTTGATCACATCGATCTGCTAATTAACAATGCCGGCGTTGTTTTCAAAGACGGAATCCTTCATAAAACTAAGGATGGGTTCGAAAGTCATTTCGGAATAAATCATTTGGGTCACTTTCTTTTCACAGGGCTTCTGTTGGACCTGCTAACGAAAGGCAAATCAAGCAGGTACTGCAAAAATCTCACGAATCGATACACAACAATTAAATTGAATTTGATTCAAAATTGCACACAATAAACTTTAAAATTGTTTCGTAGAATCGTAAACGTTTCTTCAGGACTTTACGAATTGAGCCAGTTGGACCTCAATGATTTAATGCTTGAAAAAGTCGACTTTAGCCAAGAATCGGAAAAAATGCTTCCGTATTCCAACTCGAAATTAGCCAATGTTTATTTTACTCGGACACTGGCCAAGAAATTAGAGAAGACCAATGTTAACGTCTACGCCTTATGCCCTGGTTTGGTCAAAACCGATATTATGAGAAACAGTGGCGGTTGGCAGCGGAATGATCTTGGGCCTAAGTATCTATTGACTCCAGAGGAGGTAAAATAAAATTACTCCAAAGTATTCGACAAAAAATTGCTGACCAATGTTGACTTTTACTTTTCTTCAGGGTGCTGAAACGATTCTATATTGTTCATTGTCCAAGGACTGTGCCAAGGAATCGGGTTTAATCTACCGATTTCTCAAACCATTTAAAACTACACGAATTCTTGATGACGACTTTGAGTTGAAACTTTGGGAAAGAAGTGAAAACCTTGTTGGATTGAAATATTAACGGATTTTCTTTAGAACGTAGAAGTTCAGGAGAATATTTTTAGTAAATAAAAATTCTGATGGTTTATGTTTAAGCATAATTATGTTTGATTTATTTTAAGTATTTTGCAGTAATTTGAAACGTCAAGATAGGACTATTAGATAACATACTGTATTGCACTCTGCAGAGAAAGTTTTCCTGAACTTTTACTTCCGAATTGTCACTTTAGTTGTAAAAGGGTCAGGGACTGTTGTGAAACCAGGTTGACAAGAATTTGAAGGAACTCCAGCCTTCGGATCCACTTCAAATATAAAATTTTGAATCAAATTTGTAAAAGCAATGAAAACAGATGCTCGGGCAGTAGCTTCGCCAATACAATTTCGTTTTCCTGCAACCAAAATCCAAATTATTATTAATGATTTCATTTTGACAACCCGCAACTGCAAAATGATACGAAAGGATTAAAATTAGTTCCTTACCTGTGCCAAATATAACCAACTTCTCAGTGTTACAAATTTCTGCTTTTTCATTCAAAAATCGTTCTGGTCTAAAATTATGTGGGTCACCCCAGACAGACTCTTCCATATGGGCATGATAATAATTTATTACCACTGTAGTTCCCTGGAGGCAAAATTATTATTTTACAATTTTTATCAATTCTTGTCCCATTTAGGGTAAAAATTAAAGTTTTGAATAATTTACTGCAGGAATTTCGTAGGGGCCAAGCTTGCAAGTTGCATAAGCACGTCGAGGACCTACACCAACCACGTGAGATACTCTAAGCATTTCCAAGACAGTGGCTTCCGTAAACTTCAATCTAATAGCAGATAAATGCAGAATAGGAATAAACAAAGAAATCATTAGATTTTGTCGAAAACGACTAAAGTTTATTAAAGTTGTAATAAATTTCAGAAAGTTCTTACAAACGTTGGTCATCATAGGTCACCATTCGATCCCTGCCAACTACAAGATCAATTTCTGCTCTGATTTTGGCTTGAACCTCTGGATATTGAACCATGAGTCGGACTGCAAATGATGACGCATTTGCTGACGTTTCTGACCCCGCCATGAATAAATCATTTAAGACGCAAACGAGATTTTGATCTACAAAAATCATGGGATGTAGAAGTTTTAATTATTACCGACAAAATACTCAACAATGCAATCATCTCCGTCCACGTTGACTAATGGGCATTGTTCAAATGTGAGTGGCATTGTACCTGTATAAATTGAATTTGCTGAGTCTTTGTCATTGTTATTGTCGATTTCCAGCAAAAATTCATCAATAAAATTTGACGGACTCGTTTTGTATTCTCCCAAATCTCTCCGCTCTTGAACAAGTTTCTAATAGAGCAACAAGGACAACAAGTTTCTTAATTACTGCAGGCTTGAGTTGTCTAATTATGGTGTAAAACAAGTACTGTGGAAGTCCTAAACCATTGTTGCATGCAAATTGCTATTGTTGTTCTTAATTTCAAAACAACAATGTGCTAATTAGTTTGAGGAAAATAAGTACCTCCAGATAACGAATCAGTGTAGTGGAACACCTGTGTAGGTGAGCAAATCCCGTCCACTCTGGAAAAACTTTTGCAAGGATTGGAAATGCTGAGAGGACGCTAACACCGCCGGTGGTTCCGGCCCGCATGAAAGCATTCAGAGCATCCAAAAGCCCATTGAATTCCTTGTTTTCAAGGTCATACCGAGTCCCGTTTATCAAACTCCAAATGATATTCGCCATCGGCCCGTTGAACAACCCGTCGACCAGAAGAATTTCATCTTCTTTGACCTTTTTCTTGAGCATTTGAATAAAGTCAGTGTATTCATCCTGAATCATAACTTCCATGGTCGATTTCTTTCCAAATCCAAAGTCTCGCAAAATTGTATGAGTTAATTTTCTCACATCTTTCCAGTAAGTTGTGTTTGAAAATATAAGCCCTGGTATTTGAGATAAATATGATTACTACGAAATTAGAAATTAAAAATATTAATTATTTTTACCGATCGGCTTTCCATAAGATCGATCCATTACCCAATCGTCTTGAACTCGGTTGTCAAAATCTTCGTTCTTTAGCACAGCTCGAACTTCTTCACCTCCACCGATGACCACTAATAATCAGAATTACAAAATATTAATATTAGAATTTGTAATGGAATTTTCAAAAAAAACATCAGAAAAAACCAACTCACGCGTGGGAACCGTTCCAATCCTTAGACTGTAAATATTTCCATATTTTTTTGAAAGTTTATACAACGCTTCGAATGGTAGGCCGCCGGCCATGGCTACTTCCACTAAACTCCCAAGTATTGGCCATGGAATTGGACCTAAAAATTAAAAGAATATTACTGTCTGTCAAAATTGTTAATTGAATTCTACGATTCTGCACTGAAATTTTGCCTACCAGGGGGAAGGTTCCGTCTGTCGAATTTTTGGTAAATAATGTAAAGTGCTACAGCAAGAATCGCTGCAACTATGAAATTCAACATGTCGCTATTTGTTGTTAGTAGAAAATGATTTAATATAAAATAATAAAATTCAACGATTGTTTTGTGCAATTAAAACGGTGTGAACAATGCGAGGTTATGTTTTGTTGTGTCCTCTTGAGAGATAAGATAAAGTTGTTGTGTCCAGCAAACTCGTGTAACATTAAAATTATAATCGTTCATGATTTTCAAAACGAGTTTTGCTAACAATTGGCCTCCAGAAATACAGTGCAAAAAAAATTACACAAAAAATTGCAGTCCAGTTCTTGCGAATAAAATGAATAAAGTTTGCAACAATGGAATTTTGCTCTTTTGTGCATAATAATTATTGTTAATTGGAGCCCAACGATTATTGCAATGAATGGAACATTGCATCGCAACTACAAAGATGTGAACATTGCGTTGCGTGCAATATTTCAATTTAAAACTAAATCTAGCTTCTACATGGATGACAATTAAATCTCAATATAATTTCTTTCATTCTTTTGGTTCATTCATCCACTTAACATTCACACATGCTTGCTCTGCCCTCTGCATCACAGATGACCAAAAACTAACATCGCAATAACAAAAAATTGGGTCCAAGAAACAGCACGTGTAGTCAAATCATTTTCTTCTTCAGTGTCAAGACCGGATTTGTAAATTCTTGCTTGGAAATCATTGTTAGCCTTGAATTGTTTTCGTAGAATTTTTGCTGCTAAAATCCATAATGATTATGCAAGCACGCACGACCTATGGTCAGCGCAAAAAGTTGGTCACAAAAAGTTGCAACCGGTACACGAGCTTGTAATTTTTTGTAACAAAATGCTGGTTTAATAACTAAAGCAATTAAAATCACAAATCAATCAAAAACTCCGAAAATATAGATGAATCCTGTTTTTAATTATTCTGGAATTGTGCGCACGCATGGAAAAGTTATGCAATTCAACAAAAATTTGTTTTTGTTATTTTACATTTTTCTAATTTTGAGCTGTAAAGTTGAATATTCGTGTTTGCCTGGTGCTTGGAGTGGACGACTTGAGGACAGACCTTGAACTTAAACGTGCCAATATTAGCTTGTTGACTTTCAATTGTCCAGAGTCCTGAATGCCGCGCTTAAATATTTACAAAAACTGGTTTACACTAGGAATAAATGCTGCTGGATAAGTACATACTACGGTAGCTTCTTCCTTGGAACTTTATAATAGTTCTAGATTCAGTTTGCACACTAAACAATAATTCAACACTGACTTTTCTCTGAATTACAGCATACTGAACCATAAGCCATATATTTTTCATTTCTAAATTCAATTGTCAAGGTCTTCACTTTTCGAAACATTTCGGACTGGTCTTAGTCTTTCAAAAATTCCTCGAAAAAAGTTTACGACTTTTTGTACATTTTTGAAAATAAAGTTCAACTTCCCAATCTGTTCTCTGCACAACAACTAACAACACCAACAACGCAATGGTATGGTATGAGCGTATTTTCCCGGAAGTTTCCACAGAGTTTCGTGTAGAAGTCCATCAGTTCTTACCAAATCTAAGACTAATTCTTACATTTATAAATTAAATTATAACTATTATAAAATCCTTCAATAAATATACAGCTGCCACATTTCGCTAAATTGAACTTGACCGGTCAACTTATTAGCGATCGCAGCGTTGCGAGATCGCTATCTGTCATTCATTACCTATGTCGTCCGTCTGTCACGCGTTTCTTTTCGACATCTCTTGACACAAATGCTCGGGACTTTGTCTGTACGATGGTGGGCACTTGGCTCCCCCCATGTGCCTTTTCCAGCAAATTTGTCCCAAAGGGGAGGGTACTTGTACTTAGAAATGCGATGAACTTGCAGCAAATATGT
>JAQGCM010002525.1:0-11014 GCA_034699705.1 Hymenaphorura dentifera
TGGGAACCGAAAATTTTTGTTGACTTGCAAATTTCCCTATACCTTTGCAGATCTAGTTTATATTATATAATCTAAGGGTCTGACTGAAATCACTGAAATGTCGAATTCGAAACAGTTTTTGTCGAAATAAGTTACAAATTAAGAGTGAACACATTGTATCCGCATTGTCGGGCTGGCCCGATTTATAATTCTGTTAATCAAATTCAGCCACAATCAGCACCTGCACCAGCGGAACTCTCGTAACTCGTAAGATTCTTTATTATACAATTTACATTTGCATGTTCTAAAATAATTAGTTTTGAGTGTGCAAATTATGTGCACTGTTTGTGTAGTTATGTAGTATTTTCAAAAGTTTCACTGTTTTCTGTAGGACAGTGATGGCTGCAAACGACGGTGACGACCTTTGCCCCAATCCTGGCCCAGAACAAATGAACGAGAAATTAAACGAATGGGCAGACCAACTGAAAGAAGCTGTCCAATTAGTTAGTCAACCAAGTCCATCGAAGCAACCCTACAAAAATATTTACTCTGGAATTGAGATGGTTGACAAAGTCAAAAATGAAATCCAGACCTACGTTCAGGCTAATCCTCAGTTCAAAACGTCTCCTTTAATTAAACTCGCCGTCATCCATGTCTACTCTGCACTAGCCAAATGGCATGAGTCTTGTGATGAGCTCTCATCGGCTGAGGATGAACATAAATTGTAAGGAAAACAGAAAATAGACAGCAATATTTTGAGATTGTTTGACTAGATTTTTTATATTTCACGATTCAGAACTTGTTTATATGTGAGTTTCATTTCATTTCAGGTGCATCGGGATGGTCGAAGCAATTTTAAACTCTGGGGAAGAGAATAACGTTGACGAGAATTATTTGGAAGTGTTGATTAGATGTAGGTTCATGTTGACTTATGAGCTTACACGCTACGCTATTCTTTGCTCGGAACGAGATAACCAAGAAAAAGCTTTAGAACTTCTCAAAAAAGCAGAGGAAATTTATCACAATGGGAAGGAGAAAGATAGTATTCCTCCTGATGTTTCAGACTCAATACTCGCTAAACTTGACTCTCTCAATTCAGAGTGCTCCAAAGATATTTTCACTTACGTTCTCTTTTATTTGGGACAGGTTAGTTGGTGTTCATAACAGTAATAATTCTGAATAGCCTAATACTAATGTACATCGATGTTCATTCAAAAATTTCTTAATTCCGACTTGCATAGGCCTACCGAATCACTGGGGAAAAGGAGAAGGCTGTATTTTACCTGCACATGGTTCTTCGACGACAACTAGAGAAAGGAGATTACTCAAGTATTACTTGGAGTGCCGATACCGCAAGGATGGCTAGTGTGGTAGGTGCAACAATATTCTCATACTTGAATATTCGTGCATAAATATTTGCAAAATGCATTAAGTTGTACGTAATGTTCATCTTTTGCGTACAGGTTATGATAAATATGCAAGCCTTTGAGACGGCTCGCAACATTTTACTCGCAGCAACAGTTGTTTTGCAAAGTTCTCCCGAAGAAGAAAAGTCAACTGAGCTCTTCAAGGAGAATTGGGCAGATTTGGGACGGTGTTGGATTAAACTCGGTGTAGAACTCCTTGAAGCTTCAACTGATCGCCTCAAAGATATTGGAGAACAATCAAGAAAACCAGTCAAATTTTGTGATGTTATGAAATTTTCACCGTCTGAAAAATTGAGCTTAGAAATCGAGGGTGAAGAAGACGAATATGATACATTGTTGCTCATAAAATCCCTTCAGTTTCCGTCGCTTGACGTGGCAGGAGTTCAAGAAGTTGAGGTAAGTGCACAATACATTTATAATGCGGTAGTTTAATTTTAAACTTTTAGAGATAAATACGAAAAGTTGGAATTTTGAATTTATTATAGATGAGAGGTAGATTTGTTCGAGACTATGACGAAGCTCGAGCCGTCTTTCTTCCGCTGCAGAAGTGGGTAAATGTGGCGAGAGGATATTACATAATCGACGAGCATTGCAGCGATTACATCGATATTATGACTGATTACGCCCAATCGTTTAAGCACTTGGCCTTTTTCGAACCAAACATCCAAAGGTAAATTCAATTGCCTTTGCAACACTTTTAACTGTAATCAAAATTGTTCACTTAGTAATTGGGTTTTACAGACAAATCAAGATGCACAGACGAATTATTACAATACTCGAGGAGTTGCTTCGCCAATTAAACCCTAAAGCATATTCAGATGTATTCATTCACTGTTTAAGGGATTTGGCAGAAATTTACGAAAAAGTTTATCACTTGAAGGTATTTTTGTAATAACTAATGTAAAGTAGTATGAGCCTTGTCAATTTATTAACGACTTTAACCAATTGTACGTCAGGTGGCCAAAATCAAAGAAAACGGAGAGTCCTTGCGTCCCAAGGACCAAAAGTTAGTCAACCTTCTGATTGATGCTGTTGGAGCTCATAAACGGAACCTAACCATTTTTGATTTCGACATGTAAGATTCAGCAATCAGCAGTGTTGAAAACTTAGAATTTTAGCCAATTGATCTTTCCTAACAATACTCTTTGCAACTATTTAGGAAAGACAGTGCGAAGAGTTTCCCCGCAGACTACGAGAAGACTTTGCTGGGCTCAACGCTCTCGATTGGTAGAATTCTTGGAAGCATATCTCATGATCACCCCCTCCATCCTCAAGCTGTCGATTTTGCCGAGGAGGGAAAATTATTTTACAAGGTATGACATTTAATGGCCAAAGAAAATTTCTTTATCATGCAACAACTAATTTTATGCTTGACAATCAATTTAATTCAGTTCTTCTTGGAGTACGTGGAGCGTCGCCAAAAGCTCAAAGACGACCTCAAAGTGCTTTACGACGGGAGTAGAGAACTTCCTGAATTGCTGGACATTCAAATTGGACGAATTAAACAACGACTGAGAGAGTTGACGCTCTCATAGTTTAAACGCCTAAACATTAACATGGTTGTGCCGTGGTTGTCTTGTCTTCTTCTAGCTGGGCCAACGCAGCTTCTTAAATCAAATCTACGCTTGCTAACTTGTCTCAACTGCCTTCCGTTGCCTAATCCGAATCCATCCTAACTGTACCATGCTAAACTACAAACTGCACAAATGCAGAATAAATACAAAAACAAAACTAATCTCAGCGGCAGTACAATGTTAGACATTTTAAACCACATCTCTAGGATTGAAATTTACAACAATCTTGTTAAATATCAAATATGTATAGTTTTTAAAATCTTTACGTCCAATAACTACTCACTAAATCATGACAAAACTTGTTAAAATAAATCTGTTGTCTAATCCAGTTCTGCCTGTTCCATTTCCAGCGATCCCTTTTGAAATATTTGCATCCCAAATAAGCATTAGCCGGCGACATGAACAGTGTTATTCGCACAGTACTGGTACATCGCTTTTCGATTTCGCATACGCATAATTCAATCGCAATTTTGCAATCTCGATCTCGAAGTACCCACCCAGCCTAGAGCCTAGGAGATGCATCCTAGGAAATGGTCAAAATCGCACCATTTCCAGCAATTAGCAAAAAGCAAATTTATCTTGTTCCCTATCCGGGGATGTAGTATCGCAGCATCTCTTCGTCTTGGTCTCGGTATCGCCAACGTTGTATCATATATCTTTTCACTGCACGCACGCACTCATGCAATGCATTGCAGATATCCCCAAAAGCCTATCGTATTCGCATATCACATCATATCGCCTCGGCACAGCAGCAGAGTAAAAAAAGATGCGAGTCTTGCGAGTAGTAGGCACGCAATGCAGTGCAATCGCATCGCAAAGGATTTGTTGACGGCACGGCACCACGGCACAACAAAACACAAGCACCAAAAAAATCTTACAACCAAAGCAAAGTAAGCAAAAGCAGGCAGGAGCACAGCAAATGTTCTCGTTTTTTTCCTATTTTTTGGTGAGTCAAAAAAGAGTTGGCCAGAGTTGGAGTTCATTTCATTGCAAGCCAGACTCAGATGGCTCCTACTGACTCTGACTGACTACATTTGGCTGCCTTTGCCTTCTTCTCTCTACTTCTTCCGTCGTCATTCGTCGCCGTCGTCCCCCTTTTTTTTCATTTTTCCTTCAACACTTTACTCAACTCAAACTCAAACTCAATATAATCATCACACACAAGATTAGGACTCCCTCCGACCGGACGTACTTTAAATTTTCGTCTCACGTTCAATAAATTCGTATCACATCAAGTCATTTCATTGTCAAATTGTCCATTTCATTGTTGTCCTCCACTTTGTATTGTTGAGGTGTGTGGAAGTTCATTCATTGTTCATAGTGCAGTGCAGTGAGTCATGACTGGTTGTGATCGGACGGATTCGATTCATTGTTGATCGGCTGGCGACAACCAATTAACTAGTACTACTGACTGGTGACCTGGGAGGACTTTGCACTTTGCAATTGCAAGATTAGAAGACTGATAACTGATGGACGTATTATTGTTGTGGAATTTCTGTCTGTTGTTGTGATTCTTAATTGTGCGTGGAGCGGGCGTGACGATTTTGATTGAAATATTCAATTTGGCTCTTTGTGGTCGGCTTCGGCTAGAGAAACTCGGGATCTGGTTGTGGTCGTGGTCATCAAAGTATTAAAGTATCCCGATTATGAGTCATATGTTGAATTGTTGATTGGAAAGGTGTGATTTCTTTTGACTTGGACTAGGCACTTGGCTGCAAGACAAGAAACTACACTAGAATACTAGAAGCAAAAGCAAAAGGAGTGGACCGGTGGTGGTTCCATTGTTGATCATTGATTGTTGTCTAAAAGTGCGATAATCCACAATCAATCGGTACGGTACGATCTTGGTAAATAGAAAAGTGTCGAGTACCTCGGGTCAGGTGTGCCGTGACCCCATGACACTTGCTGACGATGCCGATCTGTTGGCAGTGCATTCGTAACATTATGGCTGGAATCTTAATCTGGATTTACATTAAACCGTACCTGGTTTGTGATTAGTGAAGGCACAGTGCATTGGCCGAGCCCGACTGGCATGCCACGAGGAGTGTGGTGACGGTGAGTAAAGTAGAGTAAATATTTATCTAAACAATCTCAAGTGATTTTGATTCCTAAGAACCGCAGCTGCGCTGCAACTAACTAACTATCTAACCACCAGCCTTGAATGCGATTAATTATTTGGACGGATCAAATCAAAAGCAATTGATTGACCTGACCACTGTGTACTTTTTTATTACATTGTTTAGGTAGTGGAGTAAGTGGAGTTGGAATTACATTGCATTGGATTCACTATTTGATCTGGGAACTTCATTGAGGATAAGTTTAGCAAGCTGGTTAATTGCTAATCGACTTTTGACTTTTGAGTCGTCATCACACTTCACACAATCACACAATTATTAGTGACTGATGAAACTGCGAAAATCCTATCAGTGATTTGGAGTTCGGTGGCTTGCAAATTAGTAAATGCAACAGACTTTCAAATCTTGTCTTGTAGCCGATTCTGCATTTGCTAATACTTGATGCCAGTGTTTGTCTGCTACAAACTGTGAAATTTCCATTGTCCGCCTGCCCAGTCCAGTCTTCAATCTGCGGGATTATTCATCAAGAGCAACATAGGCATGAAGAGACATTGTATACGTAACTAGCTGATGCTAATTTTGCTGATATTACTAATTACAAAACGAAAGACTGAATTTAGGCTCACTCAGAATAATCTATCCATCCTAAAATCCTACCGTAGCAGTATCATCGTGAAGATTTTGTGTTTACTGTTGTGTTGTGTACGACTTTGTCTGCGTTGTAAACTGAAAGTTCGGGTGCCTCAAAGTTATATTTATTGATCGGAACATTGGAAGTTTGGAAGGCAGATAAAACTTTAAAGATTTCAACTTTCACAATGAAGAATTCAAGATGAGTTGGAATTGGGAAATTATCTAAATTTACCACCACCGGAAACCCAAGGTGAGTTCTCACACCTCACGTCCAATTATTGACCTTAATTTCTCTAATAGTTGCCTCTAATTATGTGATAACTGCTCTGTAATTATGATTTATTAATTTTCTCTCAGATTATGATTTCACTTTCTATCTCGTTTTAAAGTATTCGTAGTTGCTCGTTGCAGCTATACACTGTGTGTGAGGCATCTGCATCTCACAGGCGTGGCGGCAGTTACAGTTAGATCTTAGATAGTGCAGGCTTGTTGTTGTGGTTCGTCCTTACAGTAATTAAATTTCTGAACCGTCATAAAGAAAGAAATTTCCAATTAATGTAGTGAGCATTGAGAGCAATGTCAAGAATTTCTGCTCAGTTTTAAAGTTTTTGTCAATGGTTCTTGTTGACTACTGTCCTTGGAAGGAAAATTGAGGATTTATTTGACTTATTTGCCTTACTTCTTGGGCTCAATTGGAATATGAATTATATTCAATTAGTCCAACATGTGTTGCTTTTATGAAAGAATCAAACTAATCAAGGGAAGGAACCTTATCATTGTGTGAGTGTGTGAACATGACTACTGCGTTTGTGTTGGACTCAACTTCAGAAATGACTTCTTTATTACAAAATCCCTTTCATTAAATCCAAGATAATACGACAAAATGTATTGAGCTCTCTTGTTAGTAAAGGTTCACCAGGGAAGCCAGGGATCGATTCTTACTTTACTTGATCGTAATCAAAGATTAGAAAAATCTTTAAGTCCACTGGTTTGGTTAGTTATCTCAACAACAAATTTCAGCTGCTGCATTGTTGAACTCAAGAACTCCATAATCACAACAATGAAGGAAACCATTGAGAACACTTACGTGCTACTACGTTCATACTAAAGCTAGCACAGAGTTGAGGCGAAGTCGGTAAAATCAAAATGCACTCGTTCGCTCCACTCCACCAGCTAGTAAATAATTTAGTCATTTTCGACGCACAGAAAACTAGAGTAGTTAGGTTGGTTAGAAATCTTAAACCTGAAGGGTGAGTATGGCGCAGAGAATTCAATTGTTACTGATGTCAGTGGATTGGATCAATATCCAAGTCCAAGCAAAGCAGCATTGAACATTTTGGACTTGCTATTGTCGTATCGTGACAGGAGGCAAAATAATTAGATAAGTTTTGCATTTGATTTGGTACAATAAATTTTACATATTTACTGTTCTTGGGGCCTGTTGTTCTTGTGCTCCTGCGAAAGGAATCCGGATTTTGATCTTATTTTGCCACAAGCAACAAGCGAAAAGCAGAGCTCTGTGCACGTGACGCTAATTTATAATTTATAATTACTCCAGAATTTATCAGAGTGAGGGCATGGTGGGTGCATTGCACTGATTGACTTGCGCTAGCACTAGCTTCAGGAAATGAACTTGACCTGCAAGATTGACACTTTGAAGTTCTGCTCTGTAAATGAGTGATTTAATGACTTGTTTTACACTGATTTAATTTCTCATAAAACAGCCCCAGTTTCAAGTTGAGAATTCTGGTTTACAACTGCTGTAAAATAATTTGTCACAGTGTCTTACAAGGGATGCTCGTGGCATGCGTAAAGCGTCCAGACCTGGCATATTTTTTTCTACATTATTTTGGACCCCAATAGGGAGAAGATATAAAAATTAAAATTAGCTGCCAATTTTCAGGTTTTTCATTTCGAGCTCCATGACCATTAAGGCATCGCAATTTTTTTTGTTTTGAAAAAAATCGACTTTAGAAAAATTCAGTACATTAACATCGTAAAATTAAGATAAAAAATATGTAAAATCGGTAGCGTAATCGATTCTTTTAAAAAAAATTTTTTGGAATGCTCAAGAGCAGACCAGGCTTAGAACAAGCATTTCCACAAAAAATTTTCGAAATGAAAAAACTGAAAATTGGCAGCTAATTTAACCCACGAAAATTAACTTTTCACGAGGACCCCCCTGTTGAATGTTTGAAGTGAGACTTCAAAATTTTTTTTGACCTAGAAATTATGATTTCAACAGACTAATTTTTATATTTTCTCCCTATTGGGGTCCAAAATAATTTAGAAAAAAATATACCAGGTCTGGACGCTTTACGCATGTCACGAGCCTCCCTTGTTAGTCTACCTGCCAGATTTTAGGTCATATCTTTAGCTCGGAGCTGCAAAGCCATTGTTAAGTGAACTTGTCACTTCTTTGTAAGGAAAGGAGATTACCGGCAGTCAACACCTAAACCATATCTAGTTCCCGTCCACTTCCATCCTTATTGGTTGTATTTGTATCGATCTGATTGAATTTGTGTTAACACGGTTGAAAGTGAAAACTTATTGTCGTACTAGTTGAAACTGATTTTACTTTTGAGCTTTGGCATCGACATTCTGGAATTCCAATACATCCTGGGGCGTGCTTGATAGGTTTGGATTTTGGGTTGGCTCAATTTTGGGTGCCCTTGACCAGGTAAAGAATAGAGAAGGTCGAGGTGTGGTGTAATTGGCAAAATTTAAATACGGAAAGGATGTGCTCGGCTACATTAAAAAAATCACAATTTAATTTAAATTTATGCATTTTTCGAATCAATTTAATTCAATTCGTTGGTTTGGTACAGGCCCGACGATTCTGCACTCATATTTTGCACAAACTGTCTGACACTGAAGTGAAATGAAATTACTATCAGTGCCCTTGGATTGCGAAGGTGGATTGAAACTTGAAAACAAAATTAAAGATTAGTCACTGTTGAATTGTACCTAGAGGGACTTCTGAATAAAAACTTGTTCTTCCTAATTTGTCATATTACAATACCAAATATGTAGAAAAACATCATATTCGGGTAAACATGTCTGAAGGTTGAAGCCCAAGTTGCCCAATTCCAACATCACTCAAAAATACAATCTAAATGACCAGGCAGGCTTGGAGCCAATGTATTTGCATAACTCAACAACTGTGTTTGTGCCTCCTAGATATTTGCAAAAACCACTTTTTAATCGTTTGCATTTTTGCAAAATCATGGAAGATTGAACTGAAATATTTGCATTGCATTACTTTAGTATAGTACGCAAAAATCGGCTGCTTTGATATCGTAAATAAGAACTTACATTTTTTCTGATTAGTTGACTGAACGGATCTGCTCTCGCTCTCGCAGATACAAATTGCGTTACCAGTTGCTGTGAGAAAAATATGGACTCATTTTGTTTTTATTTCCCAGAGCCAGTTCATATTGAAGGTCTAATTGCAGATGCAATTTGCAACATGTAGCGATAACGGGGTCATGTATATTTTATGATCTACTGCACTAACTGACTAACTGCACATGTAAACCTTGACTTTCGTTCCGACACATGTGCTCCCGTCGCCAATTGTCTCCCAAAGAGCAAACTTTGTTTGAATTGAAGAATTAGAAACTAGAAAGGCAATAATCGTTTCATAACAGCAGCATGTCCTTGTCGGAATATTAGAATTATATTACACAAATTTGGAATTTAGAACATCGTGCACTTTAATTCTTAACACGGGGATTGCCGCGTTCCCGAACAACCGTGTGAGGACACGTGTGCTCGAAATTGAGCACGTGCGATATACCCTCAGATATACTGTGCGCTATATAGGCCGCCATGCTGTGCTCAATTTTGAGCACAGACCCTCCAGACCAACTTATGGCAACTTCTGCTGGTAGGCTGTGCTCAAAAATGAGCACCTCCAGTTTTATATGGATTTTAGACTCAATTTTAGGTTGTTTGACTCGACTTACATACCCATAGACGCAGAATCGCATGCTTGAGGATTACATGTAATTACAACCTTATAGGATAATGTTTAGACTTAAGAAATCACGAAAAGGCCCTCTGTGCTCAATTTTGAGCACACGCGGCAATCCTAGGGTTAATTAATTGTCTTTAATTGCTTGTGATGGACATCCATTAGGCTTGGTGTAAGATTTGGATGGCTTGTGAAGTTCGTGATATCCTTCCTAAAAATTTATCTCCTTCTCACAGAAATTGGTTACTTGGGTTGGGCTAAGACAACGACAAGGACTTTTAGTGGAATCTTGTCCTAATGCATGATGTCCATGTCATGTAAAATTACATATTTACTATGCAAGGAGGTTAAGAGGAATCGCCTAACCCAAGTTTGCATTTTTGATGTAGTTTGTGGTGTTGACATTCTTGCTTTGTCTCAAGAATTTAATAATTCTGCACGGATGAATTTATGAATGATTTAAATGACAAAATTAGATTCTGTACGAAGGCACACAAGGAATGTGCTTTAATTCGGACTTTGAGACATTGAAGAGTGGAATTGCTGCTGGTTGGGTTCAGGGCTGCCTAGAATATCAAATTTGTTCATTCCTTTATTCATCAACACTGACATTTAATTTCAATAAAGCTCGAAGAATAGGTTTACAGTTTCCGTGTGCAATATAAACCTTCCTGTCTTCCTCTCGCAAAGTTTATCTGAGGTGGAAGTAAAACAATTTATTTGAACTTTGCCTATAAAAATTAGTTGTTTTAATCCAAACATGAGATATCACGGGCGCGACATAATTTGACAGAAAGTTTCTGGCATACTTTTGCACGTCCATCTCCATCAGTCCGGCCTGTGTAGATTTTTTGCTATTTTCGACCAAAGGTTTTGTTTTCTGTTCCCGTTTTGCGTTGGTGTTTGTTGCTTGACGTAGGAAAGCAGTCGACGGTACCACGATATAAAAACATAAAATCATATTTCATTGCAAATATTTGCGTAGGCCAATTTAGTCATAAATTTCACACGAAGAAACATATGTAGTCATAATATTGCTTCCCAGACTGCCAGGCGAGTAGTTGAGTTTGAGTTGAACTACGATTTGCAAATTTTGAATCAAATTTAATAACAGAGAGTTTGTTGACGGGGACTTGTCTTGCCTCTCGGATAATCCTTTAATCCAACCGGTCGAATAACTCATACTTCGTACCCAATCTTTCATCATGAAGTAAGTTTCCAAATGTTAGCCGTCATCGGTGCCGTCTAATTAGTTAGCTGATTGAAGTCTGCCCATTTACCGCATTAAAGTTCAAACCAATTGCCGTGCATACCGTTTAACAATGCACCCAATTTAAAACCATGCCAGAG
>JAQGCM010002526.1:0-11010 GCA_034699705.1 Hymenaphorura dentifera
CCCGAGCCCTACCGCTGAAGACTCAACTTCCGAAGAGAAACTTGGTGAGAAAACACCCAAAAGCGTGAAGGCAACACCTCAGCGCAACACACTGGACAGATGGATTGTCAAGAAATCTGCGAACGCATCCGAAAATTCGACCCCCAAGAGTGAAGCAAAGACGCGTTCCACTTCACCTCTGCGGAAATCCGCCAATTCTAAAGGTAGACTTCTTGGTTTCGCTCCGAGTGAGTACAAGCCTGTGGTTGAAATTCCAAAGGCAGATTTATCCCCGACTGGCTCTCGCTCACCCTCTCCAACAGTAAAAATTACACCAGCTGAAATAGCTAAACTCGAGAGGGCTCCGATCATAATTGACTTGGAATCGGATGACAAATCTGACTCTAGTAACGACTTATCATCATCATCTTCGTCTTCGTCCATAAAGACAGAACCTCAACCAGACGTTAAAATAACAGTTGAAGTCAACAATGAAACCATAACTAGCAGCAGCATCCCCATCGCCACCCCCAAGTGTGGCGAAAAACGCCCTGCAACTTCGCCGTTGTCTCCAGTCCAGCTGAAACAACCTCGACGCGTTCAACTCATCACTTTGTCCTCAGCCCCGTTGGAAGCAAAAAAGCCAGAATTGCCAGAATAATTAATTTAGATTTTAGGACTTAAGTTTGGACTTTCCTTTGTTTTATCTGGGTTTCTCTTGATTATTTCATGTCTATAATAATAAAATCTACAGTTTTCTTTTCAGCACTCACTCGCACAGCACAGCATTCGTTTATATTTGCTTTGAATGTGTGAATGAAGAAAATCCTGTCTGCAAAATTCGCACAAAAATCTAAAATCAGCGAATACTGCATGAACCCAAGTCGGCGACACCTAGCACGCGGAGAACGAGTAATTTTTGTTTAGATTCTCAATGTGCTCATGGTGCAAGAAATCCTTTGGATTTCAGGTGTCAATTTTGCATCTCGAGCTCGACTCTCCCAATTCCATCCAACTGTTTGCGACCTCCACAAAATCGTTTTGCAATTATCCGGCAATTTTCATCATCTTGTTTCGTAGTGACGCATTTTTCTTATTTTGTACACAACTTTCTGCAGTTTCAACGAAATCTTTGCAGAGCACTGCGTAACTAGCTAACACTGCTGACACTTGCAATTTGCACTTTCAACGTAACAGCCAGCTGTCAAGAAATCGGGCTTCTTCCAGCATCCAGGAACGGAAAGAAATTAATTGCTGCAATTTACTCTAGACAATAATTTGGAATGAGTGGAGATATTATGGCTGCAGCCGGTGACCAGATGGACAACTTGAGTTTGAGTAAGTTGTCAAAATTTTGCGAATGAAGCTAAATATGAAATAGTCCTCCGGAGTCCGGATTAGTCTTATTCGTTCTCCTGCGTATTTATATAAATTAAATGAGAAACTGAGAACCCTGTCTTAATTTATTGTTTTGTTTAAAGGCGACAAGGTTGTGTACACTTCCGAGAAAACCGGAAGTGACGAGAGTGGAGACGGTACTGAGGCTAACCCATTCAAAACCGTTTTGCAAGCTCTCAGAAGCGCTGAAAAAGAGCCATGGCCAACAATTTATGTGGACGCAAAGGAAGA
Organism: Hymenaphorura dentifera; assembly: GCA_034699705.1. Classification (NCBI taxonomy): domain Eukaryota; kingdom Metazoa; phylum Arthropoda; class Collembola; order Poduromorpha; family Onychiuridae; genus Hymenaphorura; species Hymenaphorura dentifera. The sequence continues at coordinate 1,609 of JAQGCM010002526.1, forward strand.
AGGGCAAGTAAGTTTGCGAAATAAAAATGCAACTGCTACAACGACAAAATATTTCATTGTGTAAAAAATTAATAACACTTCTTGCAATGAATTGCTTTTTAGAAGTTCGAAGTTGTCGCAAAATCACAACTGAAGAAGGTTCTCAAACTTTACGCGAGTCAGGCCCGAAAAGGAGCAGCTGCCAGTCAAAAAGACGTTCGAGCAGCCCAGGATGCTGAACTTCATGAGAAAAACCTTGAAGAAGCTAAAAAGGTAGTACATTCGCCTAAATTCGGTTTCGGTTTCGGAAATTTTATTAAAGTCATCAATAACATTCCAAATAGATCTTTCATTTTGTGTTTGTGCAAAATCTGTAATTTCGTATTGACCTCCACACGCAGATTGTCATTACTCAAGACCAATCTTTGACACAAGCGCTTCGGATCAAAATCCGAGACGTTTCTGTCAACAAGGAGAAGCGGGTTCAAATCTTCGGTTGGGTGCATCGTCTCAGAAGACAAGGTGAATTGCTTGGCTTAAAGTTTCACTATTCAACTTCTACGCTTGAAGCTGACTAATATGAAATTCCGCATTATTTCGTATCCTGCTTAATCATTAAAAAAATATTGAATTTAGGAAAGTCATTGATCTTCGCTACACTTCGGGATGGTTCTGGCTACCTCCAATGTGTTCTCGCTGAAAAATTATGTCAAACTTATGAAGCACTTGTACTCTCCACCGAATCATCTGTTTGCTTTTGGGGTGTCTTGGTTCCTGTTCCAGAAGGGAAAACTGTAAGTTCATTTACAGGATAAAAGCTTTCGGTGCTGGATTAACTTGATGGTTCGATTCATCTCTTTAAATACATCTGTGATTGCTAATTTTGAACTCTTGAAAATTTAGGCTCCGGGAGGTGTTGAATTGAAAGTTGACTATTGGGAATTGATTGGTCTTGCACCAGCTGGAGGAGCCGAAGCAATTTTGAACACAGAAGCCAACGCTGATGTTCAGTTGGACCAAAGGCACATTATGCTTCGAGGGGAGAACGTAAGAAAACTTTCTACAAATGACTCATGCTTTTGTCGGGAGTCAGGACTGTAGAACTATTATATTAATTTTGTATTCAATTTAGACTTGCAAAGTGCTAAGAGTGCGTTCTGCGCTTATGCAAGCATTCCGAGACCACTACTTTGGTAACGGCTACTGTGAGGTCAACCCACCCACACTTGTCCAAACTCAAGTGGAAGGAGGTTCTACGCTTTTCAAATTTGACTTCTTCGGGGAAGAAGCTTACCTAACTCAAAGTTCTCAGCTGTATTTGGAGACCTGTCTTGCATCTTTGGGTGATGTATTTTGTGTAGCTCAAAGTTATAGGGCTGAGCAAAGCAGAACTCGACGACATTTGGCCGAGTACACTCACGTTGAGGCAGAGTGTCCATTCATTAGTTACGAAGATTTGTTGAGCCGTCTGGAAGACTTGGTTGTAGACGTTTGTGAGCGAGTGATGAAGAGTTGTGGAGATTTAATTCTGGAACTCAACCCGGTAAGTTTACAAAATGTCAAAATTGCAAAATCCAACGTCCAATTCACTTGCTTTTTATTTAACAGGAATTCAAAATTCCTAAACGTCCCTTCAAGCGAATGGACTACGCTGACGGCGTGAAATGGCTCAAGGAGCACGGAGTTAAGAAGGACGATGGGACATTTTATGAGTACGGAGAAGACATTCCAGAAATGCCGGAACGAAAAATGACAGACGCAATTAATGAACCGATTCTCTTCTGTCGGTTCCCGGCTGGGATTAAAGCATTCTACATGTCCAGATGTCCTGAAGATCGAGATTTGACCGAATCAGTAGGAATCAGCCTTTCTAATTATTAGCTGCAAAAATCTCATACACGAAATTATGAAAATGGCATCCATTCATTCATCATTTTCTAAAATTTGCGTGTATAGGTGGATGTGCTACTCCCAGGAGTCGGAGAAATAGTTGGTGGCTCAATGCGTATCAATGATTACGATGAAATGGTAGCTGCGTATGGAACGGCTGGAATTGACCCTACTCCTTACTATTGGTACACTGATCAGGTAATTCCGAAGTTCCACTTGTCTTCATAGTTGAAATTCCTTTTCATAGTAAAAGTGATGAAATTCATATTTTCATTTTTGAAATTCATTTCTGCCATTTTTTTTTACAGCGAAAGTTCGGAACAGTTCCTCACGGTGGCTATGGATTGGGTTTGGAGAGATTTTTGTGTTGGCTCCTCAACAGATATCACATCCGTGAAGCTTGTCTTTACCCACGTTTCCTAGGGCGTTGCAAACCATAAATTTTCTATTCTTGCAAAACAATCCGAGAACCGTTGACGCCGTTGGGTTACTCTTGTATGGGACATTTGGTTATATTGTAATATTCGTTTCTTTTGTCACTAGTGGGTAGAATAAGTTATTGGTGAAATCTGAGGTTGAACTCAGACCCGGTTGCAACATTAAAATATTTAATATCTCAAATAAATATCAATAAATATTCGTACCCATTACCAAAAGTTTAAAATTAAAAATTAGATTTATAAACTAATTTTGTCGTCGCTCATCTCATCTGTCAATTTGATCATTTTATTTTTGCATTATGAACAAAACTTTTGTAGGATTTCTTTATAGGCGAAATTTCCAAAAAATTAATTGATTGCTAATGGCTACTTCCTGTGTGCAATTAGTCAAAATTTTGAAATCTCGAAAACCCAGTTCAGTGTTTGCAAAGAATCGGCGATTTCAGTATTCGGAATTTCGGACTCCTAAAGTTTAGTCTAAATCAAGCGAACAATTCAAATTGTACTTACCCGCCTTTCTCTGAAAAAATTATTGGTCGCGAGATTTTTCTCGACTCTTCAATTTCAAGATCGAATTTTCCAAATTCTATTTGAGAGTCGATTCATAGTCTGCTCTGATTTTTGGAGTCAGAGTTTTTTTGGCTTCACTGCTGAGTGCTGACTGTTGAATTGAGAGTTGGGCCCAAATCTTGTGACGCTGATCATCCTCATCCTGTCTGAAGGTGAAGTTTTAAAATAAATGTACATTTAACTTTTGCTAGCACTCACAAAATTAGAATTTGAAATTTGTCAGTGATTACTAATTTTTAATTTAATTTCTTGTTCATTTTAGAATGAATTCCGGACGTTTGGTGTCCAGCATCGTGAAGGGCAGGTCCTTCAGCTCGACCTCTTCAGCCCGCGGCATTGGAGGCATCCCGTTTGGCAAAAGACAAGTCCAGCAGGTCAAAAACTGGTGAGTTGACGCTTTTTTTGGCTTTTTGCAAATTGCAGTAGTGCGAAAAATCTGGATTTATAGCTAAATGCTAAACTTACTTTCACTCTAGGATTCCTACTTTGTCTGTGTTTGGTGCAACTGCTGCCGTCGGAGGATTGTACTTCACTGACTGGAGAGTCATTTGTGAATGGATTCCTTTCTACTCGGGAAAATACAAGACAGACGATTAGAGGATACAAAATCCAATGCAAAATCCACATGAATTTTAGTCAATTGAGTTGAAATATTGTAGGGAGACGTTAGGCCTTGCCTTGACCTCATGAATCAATAATAAGGGCAATCTGCTGTACCCTTCAAAATCCAAACTAAAAGAAGTCTTTGTCGCCGAAATAAATCAAATGTAAATCCGTAAACTCTGTTAAAGTCATGCGTGAATTCATTTTTTGTTCATTTGGTCGGGTTTGTAAACGCATTTCTGCAAATAATTTGAGAACAACAAATTTGTCTCTTTTTTGCGTTCTTAAAGTTGTAACATTTGCAATTTGATTATTGATTCTTCTTCGCTTTTCTTGATTATAATATAAACATAACATTGACAATATTTATTATACGTAACAAAACCGAACTAAATGCACACAAGAGCTCTTGTGTTTGGAATTGACCAAACCAATTCCTTTTTCATTCATGCAAAATTCTAAATGCCTCAGTTTCAATATTTCATTCTGCCCGGGTAAAACTTTGCACTCGACAGACCAGACATCAGTACTTGTTGAGAAATACGACTTGCATACCACTTATTTAGTATGCAACAAATATAATATCGCTCTCGCTGTTTTGCGTCTTAAAGAATTGATTTTGGATTCGATCGAACACAGTGTTATCACGGCGGAATAAAACCTGAGTTAGCTCATCACACCTCTCCGCAACTTTACCTTCACTTAATATTTCTAAAGGACAAACTCTGGATTAGAATAATTTAGGATAAACATACGCTTTCTATAAATTTAACGTTACGTATGGAAATAGAATTACATGCTACGTGCTTATACTGTAATCGAAGTAAGGTAAAAACTTGTACTGAAACTTGTCATCATCGTATGGAGCCGTCCGTCAAAAATCAAAGTCATATCACGTCATTGACTTGACGAATATGTTCACATTGGACCAGTGTACTTGTGAAGTCATGTGCCTGGAACCTTGTATAGTTTGTTTTAATCACTATCAGAGTTCAGGGCTGACGGTGTTCTTCGACGTTTGACTCGTTTCCTTGGAATTTCATCATCCTCATCTGATGAATCTGACGAATCGTCTTTAAATGCAGGGCGAGTTAGTTTACCACTTCGAGTTCTAGAGAGGAGAGAAGCGGCACTTGCACTACCAGTGCGGGGAGCATCAAAATTCGTCGACAATGGAGTTGAGGAGGTTGGAGAGGAAGGAAGTTTCCGCGGAGTGGTAGCTCGTTTTGACATTGACGAACTTCTTGACTCCTTTGAGTCCGGCTCTTCAGCTGCAAGGGCGAGGAGGTCTTTGTACCTTGACTTCTGCATGTCTGTGACGAAACTTTGGATCTAGAATAGCAAGTATTTTTGACTATTTTGACTATGCCACGGCAAAGGCCCTACAGTACATATTTTGTTTAGTTTCAAAGTACCTGAAGAAGGGCTGCTTGCATAGCATCCTTTGCAAATATTCCTCCGTCTGATAGTACCATTCGAAGGTGGTCCAAGTGACCAAGCACATGTTCAACAGTAGGTGTCGGAGGTCCTGCAGGGCTTGATGTTCCCCTGTTTGTTGTCGTTGGCCCACGTTTTCGCTTCGCCGGTGAACCAGTCGCCCTGCAATTAAACGAGAATTAAGGTTGGTCCAGATCATTCCAATAATTATTCGTATTGGGTAAATTGGGTTGATGGTTTGATTATGACGTTTTTTAGACGTACCTGACAATTGCTGTAGCTAAAACGTCGGCCAAATCCTCTTCGTAATCATTCGACCAACTCATTACGAGAGCTATCACAAATAGGTCCTTTGGATTAGGCCTTCGGCAAAAAAGAGGTCCTAATATTTCTTGCGTCGGCCTAAACAACAATTCCAAATTTAGCTTTCAGAAATACTACCTATGATTGTCCAACACAAAAATAGTTTGGCGTACTTTTCACGTTTGAGCATAAGTAGCAGGGCAGTACAGGCTTCTGAATTCAGTCTAACGTCCAATTGAGGTATGATAGGTAAAAAATTGTCCAGATCAAAACCATGTGCTGTAACTATGGTCCAGACGCAGTGCTGCACCCAAGTATCCCATTCCAAGCTCTTGGCTATAAATATGATAACACAAATTAAATCACACATTTTGCATATTGATTGAGATTTGCAGATTTGAATGTGAGTAGGTGCTTGCTTACTCAAAATGTGTACCAGTTGGTTGTCGTCAAACATTGTCATTTCTCCTTGTAAGATTTTCCAAACAATGTGTTGTAACTGCTGAGCGTCGATTGTTGACAATATCAGGTGCAGAATTTCAACGGAGCCATTTGCTTCAGAGTCATACCTAATGAACGAGATTAAATCGTTGATGAATTACTATGTTCGCACAATTATAGTTATTATTGTCAACCTTTCTCACTTACCAACTGTACAATATTGGACACAAGTAGCCGAGAGCGTAAGGTTCGAACTTGTGGCAACATTTAACATCCAGTGCCAATTGGGTTTCCAACTATGCAAAGTTTACAAAATTAAGAATTGAATTGAATTGGATTGGACATTGGATTTCTCTCATTTCGAAGTAAGGAATACCTTTAAGCCCCTATGGTGGGATAGATTTTTATAAAGTGCAATACAATGGTCTTCAATTCTTGATGCCGCGCTTGAATTGGACGAGAATGAATTCTCCAACCTATTGAAAATTAAATTCAGATATTCGTATTCCGAGCTGCCACCTAAAATATGATTTTTGATGGAAGATATAACTTACTTTTGGTGTAAAAGTATCAATATTTTGTAGGCGATTGTTGGTATACTAGTAATGATGTCTGACAAGACTTTCATCAAATTCCTCATCTTGAGTGTCTTGTCCGATGGACGCATTTTGATTAGAACATTCAACAACTCAGTCACAGGTGAAATGATTAAATTGTCCCTGCAAAAAATTGCAAGCTCATTAATGGTACGATCCTCATAAACTCCTAACTGTTCTTTTCTTGACAAATTACAAATTAAACTTACAAGACAGGCAACGATGGTCCTTTGAGACTCGGTGTAGCTAAGTCCGCTTTGTACACGTACACAAGACACTTTGCAAGATTTTCTCGAGTGTCCTTCTCGAGTACATTGTCAGCCAATTCGTCCACAATTTCTTCCAAGTATTCACTCCTGTGGATACAGCAATTAAAATTAATGCCAACGTTCCAAAAGTTAAAATTCGAATTGAAACTGGAAACTCAACCTACCTGACACCGGTGGGATCGTTGAGCATGGCTTCAATGGATATTCGGATATCTGACGGAAGTGTCGAAGCGAGCTCAAAGATTTTGTTTTTCTCTGCTTCTTCCACACTCGAGCCTAACGTTGGACTACTTCGAAAGGGCACCGCACCTGAGTCTAAATCCATACAAATTATTGGAACTGGCAAGATAATTAGTAATTAAAATTAATTTAACCATTTTACATACTTTTACGGCGTTGAACTGTAGGGGTTGAGACTAATTCTACTACGTCATCATCCTCGTTATCATCACTGAACTGCGCTTCTTCCATGGGCATCACAAAGGGTTGAACAAAATTATTTGCTTTCACTGGAGTCGTTGCAGGCGTAGGCGGAAGCGTAGAACTATTTACTAAAGTGCAATTCGTAGTACTGTTACTATTTGCAACCGTAGGAATTGCAGGACTGGAAGCAGAGAGTGGAGTTGAAACTGACACAACTAAATTGTTCGTCGTACTATTCCCTAAAACAGTCAATGGCGAAGGAGGTAAGTTTAAGTTACAATCCGTCACTACATGATTTGGTGTAACCACCGCACTATTCACATTCAGAGCCGGAATATTACCATTGTTTCTTTCTAGCAAAACTATTAAATGCTCTTGTATCGCACTCCTTAGGTCAGGTTCTAGTTTTGGATTCTCTAAAACTGGATCGAGGGAGGCTAACACTTTTTTTTCTAAAATAGTTCTCAAGGCTGAACCAACTCCATTCTTAATCTTGTCTATTCCACTGGGCCAGTACTCATACGTCAGCTGAGAAATGTAATACAGATTTTTAGTTAAATTCAAATCCTTAAGTCTTCTTACTTCTTAGAATTAATTGAGGTAACTTACTCTAATAAGAAAATCTAGAAGCGTAGCAGTGATGGCTAGATGAGGTTTTAGACTATGATACATCACAAGAATACCCGGCTCTATTTTTACAAAATCAAAGACAAACATTAGATCAAAGACTTTCATGAATATGAGCCAGATTGTTAACAGTCTTACCAATATTCATTATATTGTCCTTTAAAGGATCAAAAACTAGCCAGTCAAAAAAAAGTGCAAGTTTCGCATTAGCTGCAGCCACAGGATTAGTACAAGAGGTAAGCAGCCATCCAATGACTGCCCAACGAGGTAGGATGTCCGAGCACAGAATTTCGTTGCTTGGATGTATGACTCCGACTATGAATCGAATTATATCCGCTCTTAGAGTCTGCGACTCTGGAGTTGAAAAATACTGCAACAGAAATACAAATTATTGCACTAGTTCGTTATAACAGTACTATTCCAAGTTACTACGCTCAAGCTCACCTGTCGCTGAAACCATTCTTGGTAACGTTTTTGCATCCCGAAGCGGACGTGAGATGTCAAGAAAATCATTTTTTTCTCCATATCCGGAGTCAGTCTTAGCTGAAGATATTTACGTGAGGTACGAACGTTGAGTAACTGCATTATCCCGGACAAATGTGGCGAAAGCGCCTTCGGATTGTGCAGTATATCCCTCCAGAGCAATTCAAACTCTGGAATTCTAGAAACAGCTTGAAGAAGGCGAAGGAAGTCACGACCGAGTCCGATTTGTTGGTTCATGCACATATCGGTGAAATGCTCTCGAATCAAAAGCACCACAAAGTTAACCTGAAACAAAAGGATCAGAATGAAGTTCATATTCTCTATGGTCTATCGGCCCATGTGTGTTTTGATGAGCCTTGCTGTACCTCTTTCTGTCGCAAACTGCTAAGGGAGGGAGCGTGATGGTCTTCAATTATCCTAAGGAAGGTGTAAATAGCTGCAGCGATGAGGACCGGATATTTCTCTAACCATACCCGATTTTCAGAGAAAATATCTAACATGCTTTCCGCCAGCCACAAGTTTCTTCCAGATACATCTCCGCCAGCAATTTGACGCATTAGATTCCAACATATCTCGTCTGCTCTGTTGGCATTTCCTTTCACCATTTCCCTAAAACAAATCAGAATTAGAATCGTTTATGTTCAACAAATTCAATTCCAAACGATATACTACTTTCTACTACCTCGTAAGCTCGAAAAATTTAAGTATTGAGCGAAGATATATTTTAGAAAATATATCTCACACAACAAACTTAAGCCGGTATATTTAATTACGAAGTCACACGCCGAGACTTACTTCATGAGCCAAATGAGCTGCGTTCTGGCGACGTCAGTCAACTTCTGGTACTTGTCCAGCGCAATGGTGGTCAACAGTTCGACGACGACGCCCAAACTGTCTCGATTTAGAAAACTTAGGTCACGATAGCACTGCAAATGTTAATTAAAGGCATGTTTAGCATCAAGAACCTAATCATGAAGTCCCATAGGCCCAATTAAAGTGAAGAATCTCAGGAGGGACTCGAATGTCTGGGAGATCTCGTCAGCTTTCTCTTTCATTTTCATCGTCACCACCAAGCATTTCAGCTCCTCCAAATCGGACGGAGTTCGAGTTCGAAGTTGTTGCTTTTCTCCTCTCTGACAGACCTTCCATCCCGGCAATTGCCTTAAAATAGGAGGTAGCAGTGGTAGGAAGCAGCACTCCATTAGCTCCACACCACAATTCTTCACTTTCGGGGCTGTGGGATAGTATACAGACCGGTCAAAGGTCGAGATAAAAACTCGGTATCGATACACCGTACGCTACTCGGGAGGGACATTCTAACTGTCCTTCAGACTTAAAATA
>JAQGCM010002527.1:0-11008 GCA_034699705.1 Hymenaphorura dentifera
CAATTATTCCAAATTCGCAATAGCCACGAATGATGCCACGAACGATACGATCAGATTTTCCCTTAAAAGGTATACATTTGCCATTGACAAAGCAAAATTTAAAATATCTGTTTTTGATTGATATGATTACTGCACGTTTCCTTATGTTCAAAATTCCACACCTGCTCTTTGTGACTTGAGTTAGTATTAGTATTTCCTAATCCAAATCCAAATCCATAATAATTTTTTGTGCTTTGTTTGCTTGCTTGGTGCCATCCATGAATGGATTGCGGCAAAAATGCATGCAATCTTCACACTTCCTTCACACTCTACTCTGTGTAGATTCTCAATTCTATTTGAATAGGAGTATGTATATGGCGCGGGTAATTGTTGAATGATGGAGCTTGCCATTTTTGTACTATTTTGGCAAGTGTTGCAGTTGCTGCAGTTGTGTCATAATTCATAATGAGCTGCAAAAGTGAAATATGCTCATGAAATATGTAATAATAATAATATTTCCTCGTTTGACATATGGGACGGACGAGTCAGCCTGGTGATTGTTGTACGTACGTACTAAGTTTCAACAATGAAAGAAAGAGAATCAAAGTATGTTTTTTTTGCGGCGTCTGAGGATCGGATCTTCTTTGTTTGTGAAACTTTCTTCAATAAAAATGCAATTGAAAGTTGATGAAATGAAATGAATTCCGGTTGATTCAGCACAGCATTATCGTTTGATTTTCGATTTTTTTATTCCTGCTGCTGCCCTGCTGTTTGTGTGGATTTAAGTTTGAGCACAAGTTAAGCAAACGTGTTAGTTTTAAATGGCAATCCATTTTCGATGGATTTTTACACAGTTGGACAGACCCAACAAACACAACAGCTCATCAATCAAGGAAGTTAAGTTTGTTTGAGTGTGAGAGTGACTATACAATTATGAAGACATTTTGGAATTTGAAGGCATCATAAAAGACAAAAGCTGGCACAGCAGAGCAGGAGCAGCATGGATTCACCGAAGTCTTAAAAATTGCAATTCTAAGCCCAGTTGGTGGATGGACTTGTTTATGTTTATGAAAATCAAATGTCAATTATGAATCAGTTATCGCTATTAATTTAGCTGAGGGCTTTGTGCGTGTAATTATTTTAAAATTTTGCATACTGTGTACGATCGGCCGATCTGTGCTGAATTTTGAAATGACAAAATCTATAAAAAACAATTTCCCCCAGAAATATGCAATGCGAATCGTCGCATGAGACAAAGTCAGAAATTTTGAAGATTTGTTACTGGTTAAAACCATGCTGCAAAGTCAAAATGTAAAACGAGCAAAGTTTGCAGATACAAAAGCCTCTGCACTGCAAGCACAATTTTTGAGCAAAAATCCTTTGCAATTTCCTAACAATTTTAGCTTGCAATTTGTAAGTGTACAATTAATAATTGCCAATTAAAAGCGGTGAAATGACTAATTTTTTGCAATTTTGCAGAACACTTACATTTAATTTTACAATTTTACGCACCTTGTTACAACTATAAGTGCTGAAATCGACTCAGCTTAATTGCCCAAGAACAACACTACTTGTCAATATTCTGCAAATTGCAACTTTGTAAATTCTTGGCTAACCTATCTAACCGAACCGACCGACCGACCGACCTACTTTTGCTCATTTCTTTTCATTGCATGCCATTGCAATTATATCGCCATTATAAAATGATCACTTGGGATTTTCAACTGTTCATAAAACAGCAACAGCCAAGAAAAAAAAACAGCAAAACAAATTGAATTAAGAAAAATGACCAAACAAAATTCCTTTGGCTGATCATCGTGACTTGACTTGAGTCAGTCAGATCTTCAGATCATTCAAATCTTCAAACATAACACGAGTGAATTGAGTCGACAAAGTACACAACACACACGCGTGAACGTGAAGCGTTAATTTCACTCTCTTCATGTCTTTTAAATGATTTACGACAATCTGAGCAAAATGTCAGCTAGAACCACCAGCGAGCGACCAGAGAGTGAAAATTGCCGACGGCGAGAGAAGATTTGCCGCGTGGATTTTTAGACATTTTAGTTGCTGCACAAAAAAAGTTGACCAAACCAAGTTGACCAGCTAAATCGCCATAATACCTGATGACCTACAGTTTGCAGTACAGCAGACACGACTTTCAAGACGAGTTTGTGTCTTTTTTGACATTGTGATTATAACTCAAAGAAGAGGCAAGGCAAGTCAAGTCAAGCGAATTTCCCTTTTAATGCGAAAAGCACCTGCAAAACTGCAGTACTAATCCATTCGACTCTTCAGCTTCAGTTTTCACTTCTTGCTAGGAAAACACAGATGATGAGAATTGAGATGAAATGTATGCAAATATTCACGTATTCACGTTCGATGATTAAATGAGAATTGTAGAAAGAAGTCAAAAGCTCTGCTGCTGCTGCACTGCAATCTGCAATGTTCATTCAACCCTTGCCTTTGACGTTTGATTCCCCCCAAAAAAATCTTCCCACAATCTTGCGGCGTTTTCCTTCCCAGCAGCAGCAGCAGCCATGTGAATTTTGTAATGCAAAAAAGTTGTACGTAATGTAATAAGTTGTTAAAGATTTGCAAAATTTGGGCAGGGTGGCTGTGGCTGAGTAAGAAATCTCATCATCACCAGCCAGCACTGCACTTATGCTATTTGTTACGTCCTAAATGGCAGCATTCCCTCGATCGTCAATCTTTGAATAATGAGAGGGAGAAAACTAAAGATCTTTTAATTTGTTACGAATGAGAAATGGGAAGAATGCAGATGCAGATGAAAAACACTTTCTGTTTCAATTTTCGCCAGCCAGACAGTCAGGATCAGGACAGGACAGGACAGGGGCAAAAGTGATCAAAGTTCTTCAAAGATTTTCAATTCATTTTATATTTAGGGAGTCAATCGAAAGCATCAAACGACGAACGCCTCCGCTTCGCAAGTCAGCAAGAAAAAGCTTCTGCAATTTTTGGAGTAAAAAAACTGCTGCTGATTGTCTAATTAATTGATGATCCGGAAGATTATTTATTGGGTTAGGAATTCGAAAGGATTCAAATTTTAAGTGGTGATTGAGTGATTGTTGTTGTGATGCCGGGACGCTTTTTACAAATAATTTGACATTTGGAGGACTAGAATAACTTGACTAAAGACTGAGGACCTGTTTCGTGAGACGACTTTGAGATTTTTTTGTGATTTTGTGGATTTGGTTTTGTGCAAAGACAAAATGAAGGACGGAAGAACTCTTGTGATTTTTCTGCTCATTTTTTGGATTGATTTTGGAGCAACGATTCAACAGAAGCCAGGTAAGCAGAGTAAGCAGCGAAATCGTTTGTGGATTTTGGAAACGAACCTAATGATTGAAATGCCAGAATCGCCCACTTGCCAAAATCCTGCAAATCCTACCGATTCCACCAAAGCCACCTAAAGATTTTGCAACGAATTTGATTTTTTTTTGCAGAAATTGCCATAAGGCAATTGATATTTTCCTACGGTGTAGCCCTGAAGGCTTTTCGAAATTTTCCCACAAGGCCGGAATGGTAGAATTTGAGCTCTACGATTATTTCGGCATCTGAGTCTTTTCGCTCAAAATATCCTCTTACATGATATCGACCATTTTTAGTACTAATTCGGTCACCAATTTAATCGGCCAGTTCAATAAACCAGCTCTTGGATTTCCAATACCCAAATTGTAATTCAAGATTAACGAATACAATTCAGAATTTGCTGTCGTTTCTACAAATCTTTTTTGCAAAAATTGACTCCCTCAAATCTGAGAAGTCTCTTTGATTAGAATAACAACAGACAATCATGCGATACGAATCATGCGAGAATTGTTGCAAAATTAATCTAACCATCAAGTGGTGGCATAATTTTTGGTCATTCAATCATTTTAAGTGTGCATGCATGTTAATAATTGGTCTCCTCGTTGGGACTTGGTCTCATCTCTCATCACTTGGCCATTGACCACCTCAAAGTGCCGGTTTCCAAAATTATGGAAATTTAGGAAGAGCAGTCAGTCAGTCAGTGTTTACATCATTTGCACATTTTTGCACCCAAAAACCTGCTCAACCATTTCTTTGCAAAAATGCAAAACGCAGCAGGTGCAACGCAACGCACGGCAATTTGCAATTGCTCATCTGCTTTGCTTTGCTCAGCAAAAATCTTGCTATTGCATTAATTGTTTGGATGACATTCGTAATTCGTATTGTTGTTACACGCAGGGAAATGCAAAAATGCATTAGCGGAAATGGAAAGTTGTTTCAAGTCACGTCGAGTCGGCTAAAATTCATGTAACTCATTTGACACTCCCACCTTCACCTCCTCACTTCATTTGTTTCTTTAATTTCGAAGCCATTTTTTTGTCCCAGTAAAATTGAATGTGCAGATGATTTGATTGGAGATTTTTATCAAATTACTTGCAACAATGTGTTTGTCGGCACCAAAGGTCAGTCAAAGGGCACCGAGATCCGAACAATGAGATTTTTTTAGTTTTTCTACAACAATGGAAGCAATATTTTCAAAATTTTATGACAGTCTGAATTTATGATCTACATATTGAAGAAGAGAAAGTTTGCAGTGCAATAATTTCAGTGTCAAATAAATAAGAATCATTAAGGTGCGGAGCGGGGGCGGATTCTCGTTATTTGCTCACCTCTGCTCGACTTTAAACAACCAAAAATGGCAGAACAATTTAGAGACAACAATTAATATTTGCAATTAATTTTGTAAACTAATTTTGAGAGCCGAGGGAAGTGAAAGCAGAAAATGAGGCTAAATCTTAAATCTTTAGTGCAATTTAGTCAATTGAGATCTATTATTGCAGATTGGTTGCTACAAATTTCCAATTCCAATAAATTCTATTATTTCGCATCGCATTCTTTTCTTCTACACAAAAGCAAGCAAATCTACCAACTGTTTTGCTTTGTTACAGTTACAGTTTGTATTAAATTTTTTGGATTTGCAATTTATGCTAGGTCATTTTAAAGCTTGGAAAATTGAAGCTGCAATGCATTGATAAAAAAATTGCACAATAAATTTCTCCATCCAGTTGCAGTTTGTTTTGATTGGAAATTAAATTGGTTCATCCTCGTGGACTTGGGTGCTCCTTCAATTTTCAATTCATTCATTCGATTTTGCTGCAAGCTGCATGATGAGATGACTCAATCAATCAACTTTCAATTCGGTTCTTTACAGTAGGCAGAAAGTTGTGTTCAAATTTTAAAGCCAACAATACGGTAAACAACAGCAACAATGCAAACTGCAACAATAGGCAAACTCATCTCATCTGCAAAAAGCAAATCTCATGCGAATCTGCGCTTCTATTTGCTTCGTCCGTTGGCTAGCATCCGTAGCTTATTCAAATTTTCGACTCATCCCCCAAAAGTCAAGTCAAAACCTGTTTTCTTCTGGTCTGATGTGTGATCTGTCTTCTGATCTGAATCTGACACTTGGCAATGGCAATGGCAGAATAGTGAAATGAAGAGTGTGTTTTATGAATGAACAAACAAATCTGCCGTACACATGTACGATTTAATTGTTGAAATCAGAAAGTTATCATCGTGAGACAAGTTCATTATCATTACAATTACAAAATGAATGTTGGTCGCCGCCGCTCTTAATGAAGTATCCGCCATTGTTTATAACTACCGAAATGCGTGCAATATGCAAATTTTGGCTAATTATTCAAGTGAAAATCGATTTTGGCTGACGTTTACGTGTGTTGACGATGACGACACGTGTACTCGGAACTATTGACCTGAACTGCTTTGCTCGCAAATTAAATCGTGATAAAATAAATTATAGGGAGCACTTTTGATTTTCACATTACATTACGTCAATCGAGAATGAGCAATTCGACATTTAATTGCGTTGATTTAAAAAACTATTGCTACTTTTATCGCGGGCAGGAATTTTGGCATATTATTTTGATTTGCAAGACAATTTCGGACAATCCTTTGTGAATATTAGCCAAAATTGTCCAGGAAAGTCTCTATAATTTTGCATTTAGGCAAATGGGTCAAATTTGGTTTCACTCGTTATACGATTTTGAACAAATTGTTCTCATAAAATTGGCAGATACATTTGCCAAAAGAAATACATTTGCAAAATATCTGCTAATTTCAAATGTCTTCAAAATTAATAGCAATATGTTTTTTTTTTAAATTTAGCTCAAGGCATCAGAAATATGCGCCCCTTGCCACCCGTAGCACCCCGACGTGTAGTTCGACAGGAAGCCCCGCTCTTGCGGGTAAACGAAATTCAGACTCAGACTCCACCCGAAGGCTTGATCCCTGTCAAGAAAATCGGGAAAAAATTCTATACGTATGAACCATTGTTTGGAGCAGCCGGCTCAGCTTCTGAGCAAAAACAAAATGGCCTCCTTTATCCAGTCCCAGAACACATTTTGAGACAATTCTCCGTGCTGAAGAGGACTAAAGGTGTCATGGAGGAAGTCCAAGCCGCTAGTGAGACGAGAGGAGCATTTGTGTCACAACAGCAGCAACAATCGACCGGAAGTGGCGGATACACCCAGAGCCAAAGCGGAAGTGGCGGATACGGCGGGTATTCGGAAGCGGCCGCGGCTCCTGCTACGGCAGCCCCTAGTCGGGGCTACGTCTACAACCCACCGCCACCTGTGGCCGAAACGATGGAAGAACTTGCACCAGTTCAGCAAGATGTGGAAGAAGACGTAAGTTTAATTTCTTTGTTAATTTGACCCTTGCAGTGGGTCTTGATAGTTTTTTTTACAATAGTGGTAGTGGTCAATATTTTTTTAATTATTGCAGATTCCGGTTGAAAATGAACCAGTTGCGGACTTTGTGACCTCAACTCTCCCACCGCCCGAGATTGAAACTGAAGAGGATAACTTGGCAGACTCAATTTCTCCAGGTCCAGTCGACATTCCTGTGAGAGATACTCCAGATTTTGAAATCAATAGTGAGTAAACAATTTTTTTTTGTTGAAAAATCACATCGATTGATTGTTGAAATTAAAATGACACTCACGATGATTTTTCTAGAACCTGAATGCCACGATGACGGAAGTGATCCGAACGCTTGGCCTTGCGGCTACGGCGGTGTGATCAGCGGTCGAGAGGGGATCGATTATCCAATATATTCCTCAATTCCAAGAACCAGTTTCGATTGTCGAAAGCAAGCATATTCTGGGTATTATGCGGACATTGAGGCGAGATGCCAATCATTCCACGTTTGTTTGCGAAGATCTCAATTTCGCCGAATTGAAAAATGGTCATTCTTGTGCCCGAATGGTACCGTTTTTAGCCAGGAGGACTTTGCTTGTGTCTGGTGGGACATGGCGCCGCCTTGTGACCAAGAAACTAGGAACCTCTACGAAAGGAATGAGCGGATTGGTTGGGACAACACAGATGACCAAAGCATCAAAGGGTTCATGACTGCCATGGTCCGGAGTCAACTTAAACCCGCCGCGATCGCGACTGCCACCGCCCCTACGCCATCGGTCAAAGTCAGACCTCAGCCAACGCTCCCAATGACAGCCGTCCGCACCGGATTCCCACGCCCTCTGCCGACGCCCACAAGACCAAAGATAACCTCGGTCGAAATGCATACTGAATATGAGCTCCAATCCAGATCAAAGACGAGGACGGGTTCCGCGGTTTTGAAGTCTGAGTCGGAAGGGTATGAAGAAAAGTCGGCGCCGAATGCGCTGGAAGAAGAGATCGAGCCTCCTAAGGTCTTCATCGTCAATCGACAGGAAGCCGTGACGACGACGACGTCTCCACCCGAGGAGAACTTTGACTACGACCCGATTCCAGATCCTGACCAAATGTATCTGCAAGACACACCTTCCGTCCCGACCGTGGTCATGATGCCAATTGCTCAACAATTTCCAGACGGTACTGAAAGAGTTTCGAACGTTCCAGTCGTGGTCATGATGACGACGCCAAGACCAGCCCCGAAGGTCAAGGTCACTTTCCAGCCAGTCGGAGTTAACAACCCACACGGTACCACAATTCCAAATCGCCCTGAGCGTCCAGGCGGTTACGGCTATCCCACAAACCCTTCGGCAGCTTATGGAGTCCCAGCACTAGCCCCAGCTCCGAAACCGACCTACCTCCCACCGAAGCAAGTTACCCCAGAAGTTGAGTATGAGCAAAATATCGACTCGGACTACCAATCTCCGGCACCTCAAATCCCGGAGTCGAGACCTGTAATTGATTACGAACTTCCGGTCCAGATGGAAGCGCCAAACCGGAAGTACCTTCCACCTGCCCGTCCACAGCCGCCGAGGAATGACATGTCCGCTTCACCATCAAACATTTACGGCCCTCCAAGGAAAAACTCGGTTGGGACTCAAATGAACGTTGCTGCAGCTGCTGCTCAGAAAACTTCGGCGGCGACGGCTGCGCCTGCGCAGATCAAGCGACCTGCGACGAAAAAGCAGATTCCTCGCCCAGCCCTTGCCACTGATAACGAAGCCGTGAATCAAATTCTTGGAAGCTCTGGAGTTACGGACTCCATTACAGATGGGGAAGTTTTTAGCTTTTTTTCGAGACCTCAAGTTGCTGGTGGTGCCGCTGGTGCGACAGCAAGACCTCAACCGCGACTCAACATTACGGCTCAGCCAATTTCAGACAATTTAGGCACAAGATCGCAACTTTACAATGCGAATGTGCGGGAACTTTATCGGCAAAAGAGTGGAACTGAACGTGATGAGCGACAAGGAGCAGCCAGTTTCGATACTTTTGCAAGGTCAAAACCAATCGCTGGAGTTGTTCGACGCCCGTCAGACTCGAAAGAAAAAGGAGGTCGCGATTTGCCAGCCAATTTGGCGAAATTGGGTAAATTTTGCGCTGTTTTTTCACCAATTTCTTGGCCAATAGTTTTGCAACTTGCTCTTTGTCAATAGATGTTCCGGTTGGAGCTGAGGAACAAGTTCGGGCATTCCTCACTTCCCAGGAGGACCTGGACCCAAACCAAATCATGGAAGTCCGTCATTTCGACAAATACGCGCTATTTGTTCCAGAAAATGGCACAAAATCAGCAGCACCCGCAGTTAGTACAAGGTCGCAGCAATCATCTGCGAAAAAATCTTCCGGCGCTACTCGTCCGACGGCGAAATCTAACGCTAACGCCAACAATGGCGGTTATCCCACTTCATCGTCATCGGCCAAAGGGTCAGGAACTTCTGCCCAAAAACCAAAACAAGCACAAACACCACCACCGCAGAAACCTTCGGATGAGTACGGAACTCCAAACAAAGAGTTTGATGGCTCAGACTCTGCCCGAACGGAGGACCAGGGATCGAACGAACTTCCAGTCAAAAATTTAGAGGCTTCGCCAGAAACGTTTTTGGGACTTTCGGCCCAAATCTATGCACCGATTCAGTCTCAAACGTATGTTCCAGTTCTCCAGCCGTTCAATCAGCCAGGACCTCAAATTTTTCTGCAACAAGTTGGCCCAGGTCAACCGCAAACGCTTCAAATCCAGCAGCAGCCACAGGACTACTCAAATCAAAACGCCCCCATACCGTCCGCATTGCCCCGAATTGTGGAACAAATTCTTCAGATTCAGACGCCAGAACAACCGCGAGCAGTCACTGAACAATTCCAGCAACAGGGTGGACAACAACAAGAAGCACAACCACAACAACAGCAGCAGCAGCAACAACAACAATTTGTTCCTCAGCAGCAGCAATTTATTCAGCAACCGCAACAATTGCAATTTGTCCAGCAACAACAACCCCAACAATTTATACTCATGCAGCAAATCCCACTTCAGCAACAACCACAACAACAGCAACAATTTGTCCAGATTCAAACTCAGCCGCAACTTGCACCGCCGCCACAAGAGCCGCAGCAACAACAACAACAATCATACCAATTCATTCCAGACGACAAAAAACCGGAAGTTTTCCGGGCCCAAGAAATTGACGTGCCGGGAGCACAAGCTCAACTTGAACGACAACCACTGTTCGGGCAACAAAACCAAGCTCAAGGTCAGCAGCAACAGCAACAACCGCAACTTCCGCTCCCGCCAATTGGACAAACTGGATTTTTTGCTCTACCACAAACTCAATTTCAGCAAGATCTGGGAAACCATATTCAGCAAACACTGGCTGCTGGTGCCCAACAATTCCAAGACCAACTCACGTACGGGTCGCAACAAGAACAACAAATACAAATTGCTCAACCGTTATTTCCCCCCACCTTCGATATTTTGGGCTCAACGCTAGAAAAACCAGACATTATTCCCGCTCTTGCGATCCATGAATCTTCAAGCGTCGGCCAACTACAACTACAAAATCAGCTTAGGCGGCCGACCGCGACTTCAGCCATCGTCGGGTCCTACGATTTTGGAGGCTCTGGTGGTGGAGGATACAACGCTGACAAAAATCCTCAGACTTATCAACTCCAATCGTCGGCGAGCAGCCAATCGCAAACTTTTTTGCCCGCTTATCCTCAAACCCCTGTAGGCCACAATCGGCAGAGACCGTTCGTCCGAACCCATTACAATAAAAACACAGCTGATCGACAACGTTTGGGACAAGAGCGCCATCACACGGCGAGACAAGACACAATTTTGGGCTCAGGGTCGGCCCAAGTCCCAGTCCAAATCCTTGCTCCACAAAATAGGCCAGTCACGGTTGAAAAGTTTACTCATGCGGAAGGAATTAGGACGTCGAGGAATGCAAATTTGCCGGTAGTTCCGGTTCCGAGAATTCCAGTCCATAATTCTCACACGCAGAAAGAACAATCGGTCAGAGCGCTTTATTGAGCGCTGAAGACGCTGAGCGCTGCTTGGACAATGCAGCCTCATTTTTTACCATTAATTTAAGAAATCTTTTTTGTTTTGTGAATGAAAAAAAAGTGTGTATTTTTTGTACAAATGTTTTACGAGTACGAGTGCTTTGCTTAGTTTAAGGTGGTTCTTTTTTCTTCAAGATTGCTATACTTGTTTTTACCATTTCTTGTAGAAAACTATTTTTTATTTTTTTTGTAAACTTCCCCGCCATATTAATAAAACATTGTTGTTTTTTTTT
>JAQGCM010002528.1:0-11000 GCA_034699705.1 Hymenaphorura dentifera
CAACACTTTCCCTGCCTACCTTAAGAGGGTCAGCAGAATCAGCATGCTGACCGAGTCAGCAGATTAGTGCGTCCTGTAAATCTAGAAATTTGCGAATTGCCACAATTACAATTCAGGATGAATGTTATCGCATCGACCTCTGCAGGTGCAGCGACTACTAATTTATTCTGCCATTACTCTGCCATTATTCTGTCATTACTCTGCCATTGCTCGTAAGTAAGCTTAATTTATTGAAAAATCATCAAAGAAGGGAACCTCAACCTTCGTTAATTCCGTGTTGTAGAACTATCATAATTTTTTCCATGTAGTACCAAATATTCTGGGATCAAAAACTCAAAACTAAACTTGACAAAACTCGACACTCAACTCAACTAGTGAGTGGGTCCCCTGAATTTCTCATTATTTCACCTAAACATATGGCCGGCCAGGTTTCTTTGTGAAACTTCCAAAATCGTGGGCATAACTCGTGTATAGATTTTGTAAGTTTTTCCATTCCGAGTACCACGCTGCCGCGTACTACTTACTAGTACGCACATCATTTTCCGCGGAAAAATAACCGTTTGTCTATTAGCAAAACAAAATTTTAAAATTTAGCAAAAAATAATACAAAACAATTTTCGTTTTATAGGATGTCAGTTTTTTCTCAAAAGACATACCAAGAAAAGATATCCAACTAAGCTCGGAAATGGTCCATGCTCGAAGTGAAAAAACTTGAAATCGGCGTACGAGCGATTTAACCCAAGATATTGGAAGTTTCACTCAAAGGGGGGAGGGTTTGCTCAAATTCTTAGGTCCTATAATGAAAAATTCGAGACGCCTACTAGTTATGAATTCAACAGCCAAGGTTTGAATTCTTTGAGGGCAGGCAGGGGGTGCGGCACTCCATGAAAAAATTCGAGGACGTCGAGGTTCCCTTGCAGGAAGTGTATTATGTCATTTTATTTCAGGTTACCAACGAAATTCTGGACTACTTGGGCTTGGACGACTTGAGGAATTTGAGAGCCACTTGCCGCTCCACAAAATTATGGGTTGAGCAGCCCAGATACCTAAGCAGGTTCAAAGTTTACGTCACAACCGACCGGACAACTCAAGTCATGAATTCCTCAGTGCCCTGGACCAACTTATTTAGTTTTCCCTCTAAACCATTCATGGGACGAGCCACTCAAACGCGAACTGCTGACAAAATTCTGACCTTCCCTCAAGCATTTGACTATTGGGAGCACAAAGGAATACTATTCTTTGTTCATCAATTGCTTACTCGACAATTTTCTTTGTCATCTGGGCCCGGAAGTGGAAACCCTTGCACTGATTGGCCATTTTCACTTGAGACCAGAGCCAGAGCCGAATGCGGGAGAAGACCACGATCAGCTCGATAGGAACAGACTGCGCGAATTACGGCTTCATGGGATTTCTCACTTGAAGGTCATCTCAAATCCAGGTGGAACAGACTGGCTTTGGCCAATCTTGGAGACTTTGTTGGAAGTCTGTCCAAATTTGACTCATGTGGAATATCCGACTTGGTAAGTATTTATTCCAAACTAGTTAAAATTTTGGCCTGGTTCAGAGCCGTACTCGTGCGTACGCTTCAACGATACTTTTTCTTAGCATTTATTAAAATCTGACAATTTGAAGATCAAACTTTCATTTAAAGTTTCTAAGTTTCTAGAACAACTTGTTCCAACCAGACACCCGACGTAGTAGTGTACTTTTTATTGCATGACAAGTTGCCAGACTGGAAATACCGATCTTGTCGGCTGTCGAATCGGTAATATTGACAGCCCCACCCGGCTATGCCGAAAAGTGCCCATCTTTGTCGGCTGTCGTGTCAGAAAGAGTTGTCAATTTTTGTCTGGGTAGTTTTGCTAAACTCCGGTCGACAAGAACGACTGGCAAAAGGAAGCATGCAAATTCGGCTGCGAAGTGTGTTGAAATCCAGCGAATTTGTTGGAAAATCTACCAAATTTCTAGCAAAATCTATAAAAATCTAGCAAATTCGCTAGATTTGCTGAAATCGTATTCCGCGGTCGCTGCGGCCAAAGCAAAGCAGAATTCACTTTTGAAATAAAAAATCTGAACTGAACTAAGCTTATCAATATTTCACAGGGTACACACACGGCGGAATCGACACTATCCATCCAACAAGAAAAATCCTTTCATCGCATACCTGAAGAAGTTTTGCCAAAAACCCCTCAACCAACGCCCATCCAAATTCACCCTCAACTTTTCATCTGATCTTGACTACATCGACTCAGGGCGGGTTCGCGACCTTCAGTTGGGAATGACCCAACTGTTTCCATTTGCCGCGCATGTACTGCTTAAATTGGCTGAACTCTGTCAGCCGATTGGCGTTAAACTTCAGAACGTACCCATCACGGCTCTTCCGACTCTCGAGCAGGCAGAGGAGGATCTGACTCCAGCTGAGCTCAGCTTTCTCAACTCAAGTGTGCAAAGTGTACTCTGATGGGACAACAAAAATGGGGTTGGGGACGTGTATCATCCACTGCAAGCCTCATTCTACGTTTCCAATTCTGGAATATACCTCAGCGACTTCTCTTTCTTTAGGCTACATTCGGACACTAATTTGACTCACTTGGGACTACAAAATAGAAATTTCGAAGGTTGGGTGAGACACGATCGAGCCGACGAAAGAGCTGTTTACCACTCAATCGTTTTCTTGACGATCAGACCAACCGTCAAATCTCTAAGGATTAGTAAAGCGTTGCCAGAGCTGACGCCGTCGTATGACCTGGGCAAATATTTTCCTAATTTGCAAAAATTGAGTTTGCTTAAATTCTACGAGCATGAGGAAGTTTTTGCAGACTTGGTCCCGACACTTCCACCAACGCTGGTGGAGTTGTCGTTGGAGGGGTGTACCTTTGTGCAGGACAGCTACAACTCTACTCAGCAGTGTTGATCACCCATGTTTGCACATTTGAAGAGTAAGTTTTGAGCTCTGGTCATAGCATTTCTCATAATAGTCAATAGAAGAAATATTCAAAGTGAAAAATATGCAGACCTTGAACAGTGGAATTCTTAGTCCATGGAGTTTCTAATTTTGGCTGGTTGAACGTTTCTTCTTTCATTTCAGAGCTGGCCAGCGTGAGACTTTTGCTAGGCAAAACCAAACTAGCCGTTGGACCCGTACTGGATTTGAGAACAGTTTTTGCACAAATTAAACTCAAGAGCGTCAACTATGAATACGATCCAAATTGGATGTATTGAACTGGAACTGTTGTGTGATTGGCGAGCTTTTGGCAAACAACAATTGCAGCACTGACTTCAGCTGTGCAATTCGAAGTTTTCTTACAAATTAATAAATGTAAAACAGCTTGGCTAAAGAATTGATGAAATTTTTGCATATTTGTTTCACAAATATGAAATTGACAAATATTTTTGTCAATCTGCGAAATTTCGTACAGTGTTATTTTTAATGGCATTAAGACTTGCTGGGTTAGAACCTTTAGGACCTGAAAAGTCGTTAGTATGGATGTAGTGTTCTCGTTTTTAATTACATATGCATCTCGTATCTTAATTTGAGGAAGCATTCTGCACTCATTCAATATGCATGGCTTTGTTGTGCTTATAATTTATTGAATGCCGCCGCCATGGACTAGACGACTTGGAATAAACGTGGCAATGACAATTCCTCGAATTGTCAATATCCACAGAAATAGGCATTCATAAATATTGGCTTTGAATTTGAAATTAGCGAATGATTTATTAGTGCTGCTGAATCGAACATTGCATTGTGCAGTACAAACCATTCCTACTTGGTTCCTAGTAGAATATTTATGGCCACATCGGAAATGAGTCTCCAAAATTCCACTGCCGTACTTTTTTGAATTATACAAAACTCAGATATATGCACACCAAACACTTTTAAGCACCTCAGAACCGCCTTCCTTTGTTTCGTCTGGCGGCATGAATAATGCACCCAACTCTCCAAGGTCATTTTGGCAAAGGTGTGAACTGAGGCTGCAGCCAAGAGAAAAAGACAGCAAAATATAGTCATCCAAATCGCCAAAAAGATTGAAGACCAATACATGAGCGTATTCATAGTTGCGTGCATTCGGATAACTCCGCACACGGAAATTACCCAAGCACTTCCGAGAAATATGATACAAATTGGAATGAAGGCCTTCGAGAAGCATGCGCTGTAAAGTTGGTTTAATAATCTGTATTTTTGGTACAGAGAAATATTGGCGGGTGTTGGTTTTGTTTGCCTGTAAAATAATTAAAATTCGGGCATTTCCGTCAGGCATTTCTGCATGGAATTAAGTTGAAAATTATCCTTGACACATTTCGATTTCGAATTTTCAAACTTACGCGAGAAGTTGTAATCCAGTTGCAGTAACAAAGAAGTAAGAGCTATTAATGAAAACAAATATAGCTCCCAAAATTACTCCACTTGACATTATGAATACATTGAATGCCGCAAAAAATATTGCAAGAAGAACATTGGTTTCATAAAAATCTAGCAAAGAATACGTCTTGAACGGAACACCTGGTCTCATAGCATTCAACAAAAAATGCAACAAGGTTTGTCCTATGAATACTGGCACGGTGAGCTTGAACAAGAAATCGAGTTTAATTTGCATCGCAAAGAGAAAACGGCGCCAAAACTAAACAGCACTTATACCAGCGCAGCACATTGCCATTTCTACAAGACAATAGACATTCCAATTTTTTGCAATACAAATCTGTCCAATGCGAACAGAGACGGATGTCAAATAAATTGGCGTCAAGAAGTCGGTCTCCAGCCCCAGTGGAAGTATTTGAGCATTTTAGACCATTGGTTTGTGAACTTTGAATCTATTTCATTTTTTTCAAGTTGACCCGTACCTCTGCATTATATTATCGGACTTAGGGTTGTTTTAATTCTGGTTTAACTGACAAGTAAACCGCAACCTATGTTAATTTAGCGCGGAGCTCTCATAATTTTTTCCAACTTCATTTTGGACGGATTACCGGTTTAGACAACTAAAATTGGTCATTTGAATCTGTTGCTACAATTTAATTAACCGGGTGACGTGGGATCACAAACACATAATCTTAAGTTTGCAATTTTAAACCCAGTTTTGGGTGTAAAGTGGCGGATTTGCAGTATGGGGAAAAAAGTAACCATTCGATAGCTTTCGATTTTAAAATTGTGAGCTTAGAATCTATTTCATATTTTGCAAATTGACCCGTACCTCTGAATTTAATTATTGGAGTTAGTATTGTTTTCATTTTGGTTTAACTGTGAGTACCCGATCCAATTAACTTCTCGATCGTAGAACGTGGGTCTGCAACTGGAAATTGGGAATGATCGTGTAATCTTGTTAAAAAACCTGCAATTTCATCAATACAACCATGAAATTCTAGACCTATACCATTCATTAGGTGTTCAGTTTGTAATTTAAGCACAGCTTACGTCTGCACAGAAGGCATTTCATTCAAAAAGCTAGTTTCTTCATCCAAAATTCAGGGAAAACAAACTAGGGAACTAATTTACGAGAAAATACTTATTTCGTCCAATGTCGTTCAATAAAAGTTTCTCCTTAATTTACGAGAGATGTACTACAGTGTAAGTTAAAAGTTAGAGCCCAGCGTAAAAAAAAATTTCTTTCAAAAATGATGCAATCGATTATTTTCGAAATTTTTATCGATGCATGAAATTCAACAGATCCAATGCTCTGTTATGCCAGAATTCCTTGATGAGTTTTGAGAATTGGGGCAAAAGAAGTTTGGAATCTGCTTCTATTTGACCTATACATCATTTTCTTTTCAAACTAGTTAACGATTTGTAACGCAAAGTGAAAACGGCGCCAAGCGTAAACAACACTTATACCAGAACTTTTTATTTATACAAGAAAACGGCAGTAACTAAGAATTGCAATACAAAACTTGTCGGCGTAGATCACGAAAATTTATGGAAATTGTACCAGCTTCAGCATAAAAAACCAGAACAGTGGGAAAAATGCAGAAAGCAACATTCTAAAAAATTTGGGTTTCCTACTTCTCGGTGCGGTCGCGTATGCCTTTGCTGAATCGTTTAAAGTTGGAGTGGGACTTGAGTTTTTTATACTGCCGAGACTAGTCTGACTTGATATTTTAATGATTTGCCAATGGGCTCATTCATGTCCATATTTTGCAACTCACGAGGACATTTTAAATCGAGCCAACGAGCAAAACGACGAAAATCACGTTGGGGAAAAAAATCATAAATTATTGCCATACTCTTGTCATGGCGGTCATCATTCATCTTTGGGCCGGATTTGAGTAGTTTGAGATGCTTAAAAACTATGAGCGGCATCGCGTGATACAAATTTGAATGACCACAAAACTGAATCAGCACTACCAATTCAGCGGTAAGCGTTTTCTGTTTGTTTGGAATAAGATTTTGTTTGACAGAATTTGAAATACAGCAATATTATTTTAGAACCATTGGAATTAGAACTGCCTACAATTTTTTGTAAGTCGAATTGATATTAAACCATTAAAAATTCATAATTTACGCCACACAAAATATTTAACAGATTCAAGTGGTCAATTCCGATCAAAGGTGTAATGATTTCCAAATTCAAATTTGCTTTGGTTTGCAAATAATACGTCCTAACTTGTCCACTTTGATGATCTGAATTCCAAATGTCAGATCTAAATAATCAAGTCTGCACTTAGCAATCTAAGTTTTTGTCTAAACTAGCCCTCCGTACTTAGTGCTTAACTGCTACGAGTTTTCGCCAAACATTCCAAATGTGTAGAGAAATCTCATTCAAGCTGAATTTTGAATTGTTTTGAATTTATTTCTAACAAATGTCGTTTAATGCTGGGCGGGCCAACAAAACTAATCCACAAGCCCTTGTGAGATATTTGTATTAATTTACATTCAAATTGATGAATTTCTTCACAAATTCCGAAAAAATGAATATTCACAGCTCAAGAATTAAATACCAAAGTCGTATGTGTTATTGAGACCTCCGGAGGTCACCCTCGATGGTTTTACAGACTTGACCTCCATTTAAGCGTCAATGCCAACGGTGTCCTTTATGTTGTTGCTAGGATACAAGTTAAAATTGAGTTTTCAACAAACACCTGTTCTTCCAACTAAATTTGGGTATTTGAATCTGTTGCTATAATTAAATTTGCTTATTGCGGACGGAGTTGGTCAAAACATCCACTAGAATGCGGTGCTAGCTAAAACCCTAAATGCGAATTCCCCGCTCTTCACCTGTGACTCCAAATTTCCCAAAGCTTCAACAACACACAATCTCCAAGGGTTTTGGGATTGACCGGTATTTTAAAATTACAAAAATTTTGAGCCACGCATCATATTTTCAAAATATCTTTCACGCAAACTTTGTTATAATTTGAAAATTTTCTCAAACGTCAAAATCAAAACACTTGATAAGAGTTTTTAAAAAAATACAACGAACCCAATTTTGGATTTTGTAGCTGAAAACCATATCCAGACTAAAGAAACTTATTCTAGCTAAGAATAGGTTGTGTAGAATGATGGACCAGCACAGAAAGTAACCAATTGACTTGGAAAAGTGTGGATTTATTTTGCCATAGTTATTTTTGACCCCCGACATTGTTCTTTGCAATTGCGTGTCCTGCTACCGTTCAAGTAATTTTTAATCGAATTCCTGTTCAGCATATTTCTATTCAGTTATCGTTGAAACGCACAAATGAAATCCCATCAGTTGAAATTTGTTGAATTTCAAAAAAAAATCCAATCATTTCCGTAATTTATTCATACCATACCACATAGATTTTTCAATCTGCAATCAATCTGTTCAATATAAATCAATGCCATGTTGGGCCAGAAATATTTTAATTTACTTTTGATTGAAAAAATGACCAAAAGTCAGATTCTGTGAGCCACATGGTTGTGCTGAAACCCGTCCGATAGGATTCGAGACGGACGTCGCGTCACATAAAATAAAACGCTGAAATCGGCTTCTAGTGTTCTGAGAGGATAAACTGGAACCGAGAAATTGTTTAGAACTCTGGATGAGGCTAAACGAATTTGTGAACTTTTGCCTAAGCAGGACTTCAAATTGCGATAAGTTCTGCCGTCGCTTCAATGCCACAAGAGAAATCTCGCAGCTCAAATTTGTACATCCTGGAAAACAGCTGGCTTTTGTCCTTTGTTTACTAGTCGATATTTCGAGAATACAATTGGACAGCATTTCAGCACCGGTAGGTAGCTGTCTAGTGTATCTCGTCAGGGTCGGGGTTCGGCGTGCGTTGGAAAATTATTTTTAAATCTGCATTTCATTTTATTGTTTAAGCACATCGAAAAATGCAACTCTCGAGCATCTAAACAGCAGCGGAAGGGTCCAAAAACGAAACTAAATTTAGGTAGTGTAATCTGTTCTTACAATTCAATTAACAGGGTGGCGTGGAAATTGCCGGCTAACGTGGCCAGCCGATCAGTTAAAAATGCACAGCTCAACTGTACCAATCCGATTTTGAGTTATATATTTATCACAAGTATACTCCTGGCTGGAAAACCAGGTTTTTAAGTTGGCTAATAGTAACAATTCTCAAGGCCCCGTCTCGGAATTGGAAACCTCAACCGCGTTTATGTTTTTGAAACTGTAAAATTGCAAACACTAAATTCCAAAAAAAGTGGAAGCATTTTACGATTGGCCAAACATAAAATAATTTTACAATTCATAAACTAGGCTACGCGGCCCATGCGCACACTAAACTATAACCCAATTTTTTGTAATTTATGGGACAAGCTTACAGTGATGGCACTTTTTTTGGAAAAAGTTTTTGGAAATTGAGGAAAAATAAACTAGAGAATTAATTCAATTCATGGGGGAGATGTATGAATTTATGCACAGGCAGAGCAGAAAGGTGAGCTCCTGCGCAAAAAAATGCTTATATCGATTGTTTTGAAATATTTACGGAAGACATCATTTGTTGTTGAAATTCAGCTTAAATCCAATCGTTTTCTCAAGGATACCATCACCTTTGCTCGCAGAACATGGACACGCATGTAGTTACACTATTGTTTCTCAACACTTACAAATTTCTAGATTAATATTCCAGAAACCTAAAAATTGTACTTATCCAGAACTTAACCAGAACCATAGTGCGTCTAATGTAAAATAAATTTAAGGTTACAATTCTGGTTCAAACCTACACGGAATTTTTAAAATTTAATGACGTGCGGTGCTGTGGGTATTTTCATATCCCATAAAAGTTTTTGTTCAATATAAATCTTATTACTATACTCGAACGGAGAAAACAGAATTTGCTCATTTAAATCCGCCCGTTCTTTTTAGATTGAGAAGTGGCGCGGGAATTTATCCACTTTGTCAAAAGCGGAACGTGAAGCACAAAATGGCGACTCTAAACTAAAATTCGTATCGTAAAGTGTAATCGTTGGAATGCATTTGTGTGGTTGTGTGCTTTGGATAAAATCTGATATAGGCCACGCCGTTTAATACAATACCGGAGGGGCCCTACAAAACGTATCGTCTTAACAAGCATATCGTTATAGCCGTACATTTTTAACATTGTTCTTATGGGTATACCAAATGGGGAGGACTCCCAAAATCTATCGTATTAAGTCGAAAATCGTATTAGCCGTATCGTTTTGTGTTTGGTCAAAGTAAGTTTTAGTTTGACAGAATATCACACACAATAATACCGTTTTGCAAAGAAACACAACCATAGACACTGCCCACAAAATGTTGGAAATCGGATCGATATATTACACCATTCAAATGAGCCATCAACGCCACTCAGAATTTTCAAACTGATTCCTGTGGTCAATTCCAATCAAAGATGGTTGCAATGGTTGCAATTTTATATATATCAGCGCAATTTAAAATCGTAGCAATTGGTATTACAGGACGTCAAAACTTTTCCACTTTAATGATATGAATTCAAATACAGGATCTATATATTCAATTACAAATTTACAATTGGGTTGAATTGCTGACGATATGGGTCGACAAGCTAAAGTTTCACAGCTCAACTACATGAACCCGGTTTTAAGTTGGCTTTAGATAAATTTTTCATCGCTTTGATCCAATTTAAAAGTTTTCTTGCAAGATATTTTTTTTTACCTCAGCCTCATTTCTGATTACAAAATCAAATTTCTGACATCCCAACCTACTTCCAACTCCTCAGCAAAAACTAGCTCATTTTATTTCTCTGGATTGACCCTCTTCCGTTTAAGATTTTTTCAGTCTAATTCCTACTCAGAATATTTCTAATCAGTTAGTTTGTAGGGAATCCCAAAATACAAATAAAATACAAATGGCGGAAATGGAGAAATTTCTATAACACCAAACGAATTTGTGAGTTTGCACGCTTGGGGTGATGTTTGGCACAACATTTCGTTCCGATTGAGAAAATTTTAAAAGGCTTGAGTCAATTTTTAATCTTAAATTTGTCATAGAATAATTCAGTGAAGGCCGACCAAATTAATAAAAATCGATCATTTCTTTCTTATCCTCATAAATTGAGCCAGATTTTTTGTCTTTATTTTTAAATTCCAGGTTTTGTTATCTAAGAATTTAATTCTAGATATTTTGGATTTTTTTTCTCGATTTTATGCACGAGTGAAGGACACAAGAACTTGTAAATCCAAAGTAGTAGATTCTCCGCAAGAAATATTTGGCGACCACCCAACTAAGTCTATTTTTTGGGTTTGATTCAAACGCCGTTGATATAGATGAAAGCATTTACCAAGGAAATAGACAAACTATACAGATGATCCTTCTGTTCTGTTTTTTTCAAAGTCGGCATATAACTTATCTCAGTTGCCACTATTGAAACTAATATTAATATTTATTAATAGTAGTTCGGTGTAGTAGACTTAACAGCGCGCAATGAATTGGTTTGTGTTGCATTCCGTTGTTGGAGCCTGGATCACCAATACCAAAATAGTTGACAGTGTGGTACGTATGTATGTATTTTTAGAGCAGTCTTAGGAAGGAGGATAAGGTACCCACACGCCGCCCAGACTAGATGACGAGGCCACATTAGGCCTA